>DF359064.1:45179-99461 GCA_000787875.1 Solanum virginianum
CATATCTAACTCAACAAGATCACAAGGCAATATTTTATGCAAGATGCAAATCGGATAATTTCTAAAGACCTTTCTAGCAACAATAGATGCACCAATAGGATTAGATACCTCATAAGACTCACACAACAATTTGACCTCAACATAAAACTTTTGGCAATAAGAGGAGTAACAAAAGAAAGAGTGGTACCTAGGTCTATCAATGCATACACATCAAAATCAAAGACATTTAACATACTGGTGATGACATCGGACACCTCATAAACCCCTTACCTTCCATGTAAAGAATAAAACCAATTGTGCCTTGGGGCACTACCTTGTTAGCCCCCTCTCCCCAAAGAAACTAGATTAGTACCTCAGCCTTGAGGATGAACATCCTTACTCTTGTTGCGATTTCGTGGACAATCAATCACCTTGTGGCCTACTTCCCTACAACCGAAACAAGCATTGGTATCCCTCAAGCATGGGCAACCATGACCCCTACCACACTTTGAACACACGAGTCTAGGCACCACACCATTACCCTCTTGGGGTCTTGGGTAGTCATTGGCAAATCTCCCACTAGGAACATGAGAAGACCCTTTGCCTTGGTGAAATCGGCCACCCTTGTGACTTTGGAACTTACCATCAAAACGGGCCCTCATAGCCTCATGACCTCTTCTATTACTCAATTTCTCCCCCTTCAATTGCTTGGCATAAGTCATTAAGCGGGAAAAATCCATGTCATTAATCAATATGGTGGTATGACATTCTTCACTCACCAAATCAAAAACACCCATCACAAACTTATTAATTCTAGACCTCAAGTCAGTAACCAAGTGTGGAGCATATTTTGAGAGTTGGTTGATCTTGAGGCCATACTCCCTTACATTCATAGACCCTTGCTTCAAATTCATAAAATCTACCAATTTTGCTTCTCTAAGCTCAAGAGGGAAGAAACGGTTGAGGAAAGCCGCCTTAAACTCCTCTCATAGAACCACATTGTTGTTCCCCTTTTCATCCGACCTCACACACATAATGGACAGCACCTTGTATACCTCATCAATGAATTCTTGAGGGTCCTTATTCACCTTTGACCCATGGAACTCTAGTGGGTTCATCCTCATAAAGTCTTTTACCCGAGATGCCAGAGTAGGAGCATGAGGAGCTTGGGCCCCTTGGTTGGCTTGGTTAGCCACAAATTGAGCTAGCAAAGTAAGAGCATCCCAGAGCTAACCATGAGCAGGTTGTTCCTCGAGTGTGCAGGCTCTTCTTCCTCTTATGTTAGGCATGATCTAGCATAACAAAGAACAATTGTTAGCGGGAAAAAACTTCTATAGCACTACATAGAGTAAGAAGAAGAGAAACATTTCCTAAAACCGTCTCATAGTCACTTACTCATAGTTGCGGTGCACAACACAACCATGAATAAGACTCTAATTGACATAAATGTGTTGGATATCAAGGACCATTAACAACCTAGTGCTCTGATACCAAGTTTTTCATGGTACAAGCCTAGGTCATACACGTGACTCGATGCACAGAGAACCCAAGTAAGCCCCTTAACGTATCATTACACATCCTTGGTCACGGAAGCAATAGGATAACAATAAGAGATAGTAAATAGGGATAAATGGGGCTATAGGACATCTTTCATATCATAAAGTGTCAAAAGAGTCAAGGCTCATAGAATAATTACATAACTTGTCAAACAACACCTCTAAACATAGAACTTAGTAGGGGCCAAGACAAGGAATTGGGCTTAGCCTCATAGTCAAGCATACCATAAAGAAAAGAGAGTCTATACATAACATAGATCAAGAGAAGTATATCCTTGAAGTTGAGGACTCACCAATTTGCTATAAGAGATATCATACTAGCGACGTAAAGGAGAATGATGATCAAGTGGGGCTCTGATTCCTACATGATAACATTATGTAGGCATAGAGTATGCGTTAGTATGTTTGAGTGTACTAAGTATGTAGGATGCAATGCAACAATAGATAAGCAACATAGTCAAAATGCATAATTAAGCAGTAGATGATCATATAACAATATGGCATGCATGAATGATACTTGAAGTAAACATGCTTATATATATATAACATATTAATGTGTAGAAATAGACCATCATCATAGACCAAGCAACTTAGTACTTGGAATCTAAGGTAGACCACCCCTTAGAAGTGATTGAGGTACCAACCCATCAATTGGTTGATGGCTTACCACCCCCATCTAGGTGATTGAGTTATCAACCCCTCAATTGGTTGATGGCTTACCACCCTCATCCGAGATGATTGAGGTACTAACCCCTCAATTGGTTAATGGCTTACCACCACCATCCGAGATGATTGAGGTACCTACCCATAAATTGGTTGATGGTATACCTCCCCCATCTATGTGATTCAGGCATCACCCCTCAATTGGCTATGGCTAACTCATAACATAATATATACTTCTCATGAAATCAACACATACATATCATCCTTTCATCATCATAAAGACACTTAATTCATATGACAAGTATTAGGCCTTCAACAACTCAGAATACATTAATCGAACATTTCATCAAACACTTGGTGATATGTAATGCTAGTATAAAATCATGCAGTTCAAGAGTGAAATCATGCAAATAAATTCAATGTAAAATCACCCACCAACACTTGGTAATACCCTCATACAATATACATCAAAACCCTTCATAAAATCTCAAGATAGATCTAAGATTTATAGCTCAAAACATGCATGAACAGTCACACTTTTACAAAACCCCAACATAGTTCATAGTCAAATTCATAATAGTAGACTCACAAGAAAAACAAAACATAGTAAAACAATCACAATTTCATAAAGCTTTAACATATGTCGTAGTCAACTTCATACTAGAAAACCCATATGTAAAATCAACTTAGAAACATGTAATTTAGGTAAAACGAAAGCTTGGGCACCATGGGTGAAAGAACCCAATAGTTGAAACCCACATACCATAGCTTTGGAGAATTCTTGATAAAGAACGAAAATGGAGACTTGAAGCTTGAGTGAAATCCTTAAGATACGGATGAGTTTTCAAACTTGAAATTTTGGGTGAAATATTTGTCTAAGTGTTTGAAAGAGTATTGGAGAATGTCTTGTATGATATGAAGGAGAAATATGGGTAAGTATAGGTATTTTTATGTATGGGAGGACTTAGGCCCAAGACTCAAAAGTCTTGGAGCGAGCAAGCAAAACAGTTCACAAAATACACATCTGCATACTATGGCCACGTCACGCCTGGGGCGCACAAAGCTCTTTGCAATTTGATTTTAGGGAAATTGAAATTGTGATTCTTTGTTCTAAAATCGGGATTAGACTCATTTCCCGCTAAATTATTCCCCCTGATCAAGAATATTAATTTATATTTTTAATATCACACACAAATTTTGAGATATAAGGAAATTACAATTCTAAGCACTTCCAAGACATATTTTCAGGCACTTTTTTGGGTCATTTCAAAAACACACCCCAAACAATTCATGAGGTATCACAATATACAACAAATCCCTCCAACCCTTCCGGTAGAGCTAAGATAGGAGTAGATATAAGCTTATCTTTTAAAATTTGAAAACTCTTGTCACACTCATTTGTCCACACAAATTTTGCCTTCTTTTGAGTCAATTTAGTCATAGAAGAAGCAATAGAAGAGATGCCATTCATAAACCTCCGGTAATAACCCACCAAACCTAAGAAACTTCTAATGTTCGATAGTCATGGGAGAAGCAATAGAAGAGAAACCACTAACAAACCTCCGATAGTTACCCTCCAAACCCAAGAAACTTCCAATGTCAGATGGAGTAAAAGGTCTAGGCTAATTTCTAATCACCTCCGTCTTCTTAGGATCCACCTTAATACTATCACCCGACACCACATGCCCTAGAAAAGCAACATCTTTCAACCAAAACTCACATTTATCATATTTTTAAAACAACCTCTCCTCTCTCAAGATTTGCAACACCACCCTCAAGTGATCCACATACTCCTCCTCACTATGGGAGTACATCAAGATATCACCACAACAAGTCAAGATAGGGTTCAAAGACCCTATTCATAATATAAACATAGACGGTGCATTAGTAAATCCAAAGGACATAACCGCAAACTCAAAGTGCTCATACGTAGTTCAAAAAGCCATCTTGGGAATGTCACACTCCCTCACCAGAAAGCCATCCTGGGAATATCACACTCCCTCACCAGAAAGCCATCCTGGGAATGTCACACTCCCTCTATTTCACTTGGTGATACCTGGACCAAAGATTAATCTTAGAAAAGTGACTAGCCCCTTGTAGTTGATCAAAAAGGTCATCAATCCTTGGTAGAGGGTACTTGTTCTGTATGGTGACTCTATTAAGTTGTCGGTAATCAATGCCCCTCCTAAGAGAACCATCCTTCTTCTTCACAGACAACACCAGTGCACCCCATGGTGATTTACTAGGCCTTATAAAACTCTTTTCCAACAAATCCCTCATTTGCTCCTTCACTCCGTCGGGCCATAAGGTAAGGGGGAATATAAATGGGTTGAGTATCGGGAAGGAGGTCTATAACAAAATCTATTTCCCTTTTGGGAGGGACACCGGGAAACTCATCAAGAAAAACATCAAGAAAGTCATTAACCACAAAAACCTACTCAATTAGAATGATTTTGGACTCAATATCCCTAACCCTCACAAGATGATAGAAACAACCCTGAGAAATCAACTTTTGGGCTTTAAGACAAGAAATGAATCTACCCTTGACCTCCATATCATGACTTTCCCATTCAAGGACGGGGTCATTAGGAAATTAGAATTTAACCCTATGGGTTCTACAAACAATAGAAGCATAATGTGCATACAACCAATCTATCCCAAGAATGACATCAAATCCACCATATCTAATTAACAAAATCACAAGGCAAGATTTTATGCAAAATGAACGCAGGACAATTTCTATGGACTCTTCCAGCAACAATGGACTCACCAAAAGGGGTGGATACTTCATAAGGTTCACATAACAATTTGGGACTAATATGAAGGACTCTTTTAGCAACAATGGACTTACCAATGGGCGTAGACACTTCATAAGGTTCACACAACAATTTGGGACACATATGAAGCTTTTTGGCAACAAAAGGAGTAACAAAAGAAAGAGTGGCACCCGGGTCTATCAATGCATACACATCAAAATCAAAAACCTTTAACATGCCGATAACAACATTGGGCACCTCATCAACTCCTTGTATCCCTTAAAGAGCATAGAATCTATTTTGCCTTGGTGCACCCGCTTGTAGGCCTCCTCTTTCCCTTTGACCCATATTTGCACCTTGGCTTTGCGGACGACCATGTCTACCTTTGTTTTGAGCATAAGGATAATCAATAACCTTGTGACCCATCTCACCACAACCAAAGCAAGTATTAGAATTCCTCAAATATGGACCACTATGATTCTTTTCACACCTTGCACATCTAGGTTTTACTATCCCTCCATTACTACCTTAAAATCATTTATTAGGCACCCTATCATTGGCAAACCTCTTATTAGAAGCAGTGGATGACCCTTCATCTTGGAACTTATGGCCTTGAGAAAACCAGCCACCCTAAGATCCTTGGAACCCACCTTCAAGTCGAGCTCTCTTGGACTCACCAACCCTTCTCTTTCTAAGCTTCTCCCCCTCAAGTTCCTCGGCATATGTCATGAGCTGAGAAAAATTCATGTCCCCCACTAGCATGGCAATATGACACTCCTCATTAACCAAGTTAGATACACCCGACATAAATTTGTTCATCCTTGACCTAGGCTCGGCAACCAATTATGGAGCATACTTGGAGAGTTGGTTGAACTTGAGGGCATACTCTCTCACACTCATGGAACCTTGATTAAGGTTCATAAACTCCATCATATTATCCTCCCTTAGCTCGATAGGAAAGAACCAGTTGAGAAATGTAGCTTTGACCTCTTCCCAAGGGATAGCACCATCATTCCTCTTCTCCAACTTCCATTGAGTAAACCAAATATGAGCCACCCCTTTGAGTTAGTAGGCTGCTAACTCCGCTTTTTCCTCTAAATTAAACCCCATAATCAACAACACCTTATACACTATATCGATTAATTCTTGGGGATCTTCATCCACCTTGGACCCTTAGAACTTTGGTGGATTCATCCTAGTAAAATCCATCACCCTTGAGGCCAAAGCAGGAGGATGAGGAGCTTGGGCCCCTTGATTGATTTGGTTGGTCATAGCATGAACTAACATTACAATAGCATCACAAAATTCCTCTTGGCCTACCCCTCCTTCTTGAGGAGCTTGAGGAGCAGGAGGAGCCAATTACTCCTAGGGTGTACAGGCTCTTCTTCTTCTTGGAATCGACATGATCTAGAATAGTAAAGAGTATTTATTAGGGGAAAATTCTTACCTTAACTTCTAAAGCATGACATATATCTTGAAGAAGGAAAATATTTCCTAAAACGTCTCATAGCCTCTTACTCATAGTTATGGCGCGCTTCACAATCATGAATAAAACTCTAATCGATGTGGTGTGTTATATTTTGAGGACCATTAACAACATAGTGGTCTGATACCAAGTTTTTCATGACCCAAGCCTAGGGTCTAGATGTGACACAATGAATGGGAACCCAAAGGGAACAAACAAGTCTCTTACCAAATCAATCACACATCCTTGGCCGCAAAACCAAGTAAATAACAATAAGATATATATAAAATGGGAAGTGGGACTAAGGAAATTCTTGAATATAAACAAACCATAAGAATCAAGTTCTGGAGCGGGAGCCAAGACACTTTCTGAGATCACCCTCATAATGTTAAATGTTCAACATAAATAAGTCTTAGAAGTAGCAAAAGAAAGTAGATAGTGTCCTTGAACTTGAGAAATCACTAAACATATCTTTGAATAATCTCACTAGCCACGTGGAGGATGATCAAGACGAGCTCCAGTCCTTACATGGTGATATCATGTAGGCATAAAGTACGTATTAGTATGTTTGAATATACTAAGTATGTAGGATGCAATACAATAGGACATAAGCCAATGTAGTCAAAATACATAGAAATAGGCAATAGATAAGCATAATCTCAATATGGCATGCATGATAAATGCTTGAAGCAAAGCAAGGTTATAAATCATTCAACTTACATAAAATATAATACTTGTGTGGGAGGAGACCTCAACCGACATAGAATAAGATCAAGTGAGCTATAACTTGGAATCTCGATGATTACCCCTCATTGGTAAAGAGGTGGTATACTTGCCAAGGTAAACCATGCTTCACCTTATGGGAGCCTGTCCCATTTCGGAGAAGTAAACCTCCTTACAGGAACCTGTCCTATTTTGGAGTAGATTTCATGATAAAATGCACTAAATGGATCCACTAGGATAGCAAGGGTATAACATAATCCTATGTTGGCATATAGTTTGAGAAAAAGAGTATAGACCCTTGAAGATAGTCCATGCCAACATTCAATCCATCAGTGCTAAGTCTAATCCCACGAAATACATGAAATTACCATACTTTAATCATAATATAAATAGCTTGTAAGAACATAGAAACATGACATGAGTAGCTCTTATACATACTTAACCTCTAATAGTGAGCCTAACTTGAAATATGAGAATAGATTATAATTATACATGAACCTTGCTTTAACATGAATGGCTCATACAAGGTAAAATCTTGAAAATAGGGCTTAGCTTTATATTTGCATAATCATAGATAATTTCATCAATTCATAACATACTTGGTAGCCCATACATCATGAAGTTACTTGACTTGTAAAACATGTAAATAACTTGAGGATTCTTGACTTGACATTTTATCAAACACTTGGTGAGTGTGTAATGTTTGTTCAAAATCATGCAATTCAAGAGTGAAATCATGTGAGAAAAGTCAATACAAATCAACCCACCAACATATTGTAAATCCCTCATGTAAGATACCTTGAAGTCCATTATCAAATCTCATAATAGATCATAGTTTCATAGTTCAAAACATTCATAGTCTCAATAGACAAAACCAACTCATAGTATAAGTTTGAGATAGATAGACATGCATATTTAATCAATATTTCAAACTCCAACATATTTCATACTTATAGTCCATAATAAAAGATACCCATAGATAATACAACTTGAAAACATACAATTTTCATAAAATAGGAAGATTGGGCTCCATGGGTGAAAGGACACAATGGATGAAATGCACATACCTAAATTTGGGGATTCCTTGATGAGACTTGAAGGAGACTTGAAGCTTGAATGGATTTCTTGAGATCCAGAATTAAGCTTCATACACTTGAATTTGGATGGGAATCTTGATAAAATGGTTGAGAGGTTTTAGAGAGGGTCTTTGAGTGATATAAATTTGAAAATGGCTAAGTATAGGTATTTTCACAAATAAGTAGGTATGGGGCCATGAACCCAGTGCCCTAAGGCCAAAAACAAAATTAAGGAGGTGCTAACAGTGATCCTCGATGGTTCCGCATCGTGAAACCATCATGCATCCTTATAATCTCCAAAAAATTTACAAAAATCATTTTTCCCTATAGGTCTTCTAAAATTCGGGTTATACCTATTTCCCACTTAATTTTTTCCTATGATCAAGAATATAAAGTTAGATTTTCAATATCATGTATGGATTTTGAGATATATGGAAATTATGATTATGGACATTTCTGCAGCACATTTTTAGGGCATTTCATATCATGTGGATGGATTGAAGCATAATTTGTTGAGCATATCTCAACTGTGTGACAAAGGTAACAAAGTGACCTTCACTTTTACACGTTGCAGGGTTAAAAAGCTTGACACAAAGGAGATAGTTTTAGTTGCCAAAAGGCATAAATATGTGTACAAGGCTAACATCATAGGGATGCCTGGTACACATTTAAAATGCTTAAGTGATATTGCTAATAATCCCTTACTTTGGCATAAAAGAGTTAGACATGCAAGTTTAAAGCTATTGAATACATTGACATCAAAGGACATGGTTATAGGGTTACCGAAAATGAGTTCAAAAATGACAAAGTATGTAGTGCATATGTAAGGGGGAAGCAAGTAAGATCATCTTTCAAGCCAAAGAACCAGGTCAGGACTACTAGGTGCTTGTAATTGGTTCACATTGACTTATGTGGACCTATGAGGGTAAGAAGCAGATGAGGTAAATGGTATATGTTTGGTATTGGACCTATTTTAGGTCTTTTAGCTACAAATGTTATATTTATAATAATGGAAAAGATAATTTGGAAAAAATTGATACTAGGAGTGATGAGAGTATTTCTTAGGTTGTTCTTCACATAGTAAAGCATATAAGGTACTGAATAAAAGAACTAATTGTGTGGAACAAAGCATTCATGTTGGTTTTGATAAAAATAGTTCTATTTTTGAGACTAACATGCAGGATGACTATGAATTGGAACACCATATAGAGGAACAAGTCATGCCACCTGGTCCATGTATAGAGCAACAAGAGAGCACATAATCAGGGGGAACAATAGAATCAGGCAATCAATTTGTTGATCCAAAATTTGCTCAATCAGAATCTACATCTAATGGACAAACTCAAGGGTATTTCTATCAATGATGGACCTGAAAAGGTGGGAGACACCTTACTGGATACAAATTGGATATTTTCCATGGAAGAAGAACTCAATCAATTTGAAAGAAGCAAGTTACAAGAAACAAGGCCAGACTGGTGGTCCAAGGTTACAATCAAGAAGAAGGAAAGGACTATGATAGACCTTCGGACCAGTGGCAAGACTTGAAGCAATCAGACTGCTGATTGCATTTGATGCATTCAAGAAATTCACTCTCTATCAAATAGATGTCAAGAGTACCTTCTTGAATGGATACTAGAAGGAGGAAGTGTATGTGAAACAACACCTGGGTTTCAGAATCATGATTTTCCTAATCATGTCTATAAGCTAGACAAAGCTTTGTATAGGTTAAAGCAATCACCCCGTTCCTAGTGTAACGACCCCAAAAGTGTCCAAACATATGCCTTTGAAGTGCCCGAAATTGTAATTTCCTCATATCTCACAATTTGTGTACAATATCAAAAATCTGACTTCATATTCTTGTTCAAGGGGTCAAATTGAGTGGAAAATGGGTCTAATCCCCATTTAAGAGCAAATGATTAGCAATTTAGATTATTCAAGAATACAAATTCTAGTGAGCTTTGCATACCCATGGCGCGACGTGGCTAGGGCACATAGATAAAGAAAGCTTGATTTCACGAAAGGTCCGGGATGTAGACCTGTGTATTTTCTGCCCAGTTAAATTTTATGCAGTCCAAGACTTTTGGGTCTTGGGCCTAAGTGTTTCCAAATGTGCAAATACCTATATTTAACTATTTCTCACCCTCATATCATTCATAACATTCCCCATACTTATTCAAACACTTAGCCAATATTCTACTCCGAAATTCAAGTCTCAAACCTCATCCGAATCTAAGGATTTCCTCTTAAGCTTCAAGTCTCGATCTCCAATCTTCATCAAGTTCATCTCAAAAGCTAAGGTATGTGGGTTTCATTCATGAGTTCCTTTCACCTATGATTCCCAAGACTCCTTTCCTAAAAAATTGTATGATTTAAAGTTGATTTACAAATGGGTCTTACATATTACGAAATTTATTGCACACTATGTTGGGCTTTATGAAATTGTGATTGTTTTATTATGTTTTGAGTTATGAATCTAAGATCTATTGTAAGGTTTGATGAAAGATGTTAATGTATATCGCTTGAGGATGTTACCAAGTATCTATGGATCGTCTTATATTGAATTTTCTAGCATGATAACACTCTTGAATTGCATAGTTTACACTAGCACTACACACCCTCTAAGTGTTTGATAAAATATCCAATTATGGATTCTTAAGGGATTGAAGGTCCAATGCATGTCTTATGAGTCGAATGACTATATGATGATGAAATGATGATGAAAAGGAATGTATATCTATAATGATGAAAGGAGTGTGTACATATATAACATTATCTCTACAATGTTGGGGATGACCAAGCATAGCTCGGGAAGTTGTAGGCCTCGGTAACCTATTGAGTGTTTGGTACCTTGATTGCCTAGATCGGGTAGTGGTAGGTTCCGGTAACCTTGTTGGGGTTTGGTACCCTTCAACCTTGATGGGGATTTGTACTTCTGCCTAGATCGGGTAGTGGTAGGTTCCGGTAACCTTGTTGGGGTTTGGTCCCCTTCAACCTTGATGGGGATTTGTACTTCGTCAACCTTGATGGGGGGTTTGTACTCCATCAACCTCATGAAGGGGTTTGTACCTCATGCACCTCTCCAAAGACATGGTAGGCCTTATATTGTATTATAATGGTCACTTGTTACACTCGTATTATGTCCTATATAAGCATGATTTTACTTCAAGAATCATTCATACATGTAATATTGATAGTATGCTATCTATAACTTACGATTATGCATTTTGCCTATGATGCCTATCTCTTGTTGCATTGCATCCTACATACTTAGTACATTCAAATATACTAACACATACTTTATGCCTACATGATATCACCATGTAGGAATTGGAGCACCACTTTATCATCCTCTACCTCCACGTGGCTAGTATGATTGTCTCTTGAGCTTGT
This sequence comes from Solanum virginianum, assembly GCA_000787875.1. NCBI lineage: Eukaryota > Viridiplantae > Streptophyta > Magnoliopsida > Solanales > Solanaceae > Solanum > Solanum virginianum. The sequence continues at coordinate 56,788 of DF359064.1, forward strand.
GGTGAGTCCTCCATTCCAGGGACGTTACTTATGATATCTTGCTATGTAGTAAGACTATCTTCTTTTATGTTATGTATTGACTATGAGGGTGAGCCCGATTGCTTGTCGTGGACCTTGCTCTGATATATGTAGTAGAGGTATTGATAGAGATGTTACGTATCTATGCCATGAGTCACGATTCTCTTGTTCCTTGATGTTATGATATGAAAGTTTACCCTTAGTCCCATTTACTTTGTTATGTCTATCTCTTAATGTCATATTTTACTACTTCTGTGACTAAGGATGTGTAATGGTATGCTATGAGGCTTGTTTGAGGTTCCTCGAGGTTTCCCATTTGCCAATCACGTCTAGGCCCTAGGCTTGAGTTGTGAAAACGATGGTATCAGAGCGCTAGGTTGTTAGATCCTCGGAGTCCAACACAGCGTGTTGATTAGAGTCTTATTCATGGTTGTGTTGTGCACCACAATTATTAATAGGAGGTTATGAGATGTTTTAGGAAATATGTCCCTTCTTCAAGTTATAAGTTATGCTATAGAGTTGAAATAAGATTTCCCCCTTAATAATTGTTCTTTGCTATGCTAGATCATGCCTAAAACAAGGGGAAGATGAGCCCGCACACCCGAGGAGTAATTGGCTAATAGGGAGCTTAGGGATGCTTTCACTTTGGTTGCACAAGTTGTGGCTAATCAAGCCAATCAAGGGGCCCAAGCCCCTCATGCTCCTACACTAGCCTCTCAGGTAAGAGACTCCATGAGAATGAGTCCCTCGAAATTCCATGGGTCAAAGGTGAATGAGGACCTCCAAGAATTAATTGATGAGGTTTATAAGATTTTATATATCATGGGTGTGAGGCCGGAGGATAAGGCAGAGTTGGCAGCCTACCAACTCAAAGTTTAGCATAAATATGGTTCACACAATGGAAGGAAGAGAACGGAGTCAACTATGTGGTGCTTTGGGAAGAGTTTAAGGCAGCTTTCCTTAATCGATTCTTCTCTCTTGAACTTAGGAAAGCTAAATTGATGGAATTTGTAAATTTGAGGCGAGGGTCTATGAGTGTGAGGGAGTATTCCCTCAAGTTTACCCAACTCTCTAAGTATGCCCCGTATTTGGTAGCCGACTCAAGATCTAGGATGAACAAGTTTATCATAGGTGTTTTCGACTTGGTTAGTGAGGAGTGTTGGTCCACCATGTTGATTAGTGACATGGACTTATCACATTTGATGACCTATATTGAATAAATGGAAGAGGAGAAATTGAGGAAGAGAATGGTTCATGAGCCCAAGAGGGCCCGTTTTGAGGGTAAATTACAAAGGAGTGGTCGGTTCTATCAAGGCCAAAGGTCTACTCATGCATTAGATAAGATGGTTGCAAATGGTATTCTAAGGGCCTAAAGTGTTAGGGGTGTGGCTCCTATTGATGTGCGCCCGAAGTATGGTAAGGGTCATGGTGGCCCATGCTTAAGAAATACCGATGCTTGTTACGATTGTGGGGAATTGGGGCATAAGGCGATAGATTGCCTTCAATACCACAACAAGGCCAATGAGGTTCATCTACAAGCTACTAATACGGTCCCATTGGAGAGAGGTGGCTGACAAGATGGTGCGCCTAGGCATAACCATTTTTATGCTTTGCATGGGAGGCAAGGGGTTGATGTGGTGCCCGACGTCGCTGCTGGTATGTTGAAAGTCTTTGATTTTGATGTGTATGTTTGGATTGATCCAGGTGCCACTCTTTCTTTTGTTACCCTTTATTGCCAAAAAGTTTTATGTTGAGACCAAATTGTTGCATGAGTCAAATGAGGTGTCTACTCCTATAGGTGCATCTATTGTCCCATTTCTAGAAAGGTCTACAGAAATTATCCTATTTGCATATTATATAAAATATTGCCTTGTGATCTTGTTGAATTGGACATGATTGATTTTGATGTCATTCTTGGGATAGATTAGTTCATGCATACTATGCTTCTATTGATTGTAGAACCCGTAGGGTCAAATTCTAATTCCCACATAAACCCGTCCTTGAGTGGGAGAGTCTTGACGTGGTGATCAAGGGTAGATTCATCCCTTGCATTAAAGCTCGTAAGTTGAACTCTAAGGGGTGTCTTTACCACCTTGTGAGGGTTAGGGATGTGGAGTCAAAAGTCCGTCCCATGGTGTCGATTTCGATTGTAAATGAGTTCATTGATGTCTTTCCAAATGACCTTCTCGGTGTTCCTCCCGAAAGGGAAATAGATTTTAGTATAGACCTCCTCCCCTATACTCAACCCATTTCTATTCCCCTTTATCGTATGGCCCTGTCAGAGTTGAAGGAGTTAAAGTAACAATTGAAGGCCTTGTTGGAGAAGGGTTTCATTAGACCTATCCAATCAACTTGGGGTGCACCAGTTTTGTTTGTGAAGAAGAAAAATGGGTCTTTTAGAATGTGCATTGACTACCGATAACTTAATAGGGTCACCATCAAGAATATATATCCTCTTCCAAGGATTGATGATTTGTTTAACCAATTGCAAGGGGATAGCTACTTCTCTAAGATTGATCTTTGGTATGGATACCATCAAGTGAAGGTGAGGGGTTGTGATATTCCTAAGACGGCCTTCCAGACCAAATATGGGTGTTTTGAATTTGTTGTCATATCATTTGGATTAGCCAATGCACCAGCCATCTTCATGGATCTAATGAATAGGGTCTTTAAACCCTACCTTGATTCGTTTGTTGTGGTATTGATTGATGATATTTTGATCTATTCTCATGGTGAGGCAGAGTATAGGGCTCATTTGAGGGTTGTGTTACAAACATTAAGGGTAGATACATTATATGCAAAGTATGAAAAGTGTGAGTATATTTTGAGGGAGGTTGCCTTCCTAGGACATGTGGTGTTGGGGATGGTATTAAGGTGGATCCTAAGAAGACGGATATGATTAGGAATTGGCCTAGCCCATTGACCCCGATGGATATTAGGAGCTTCTTTGGCTTAGAGGGTTACTATCAGAGGTTTGTAAATGGGTTCTCTTCTATTGCTTCCCCTGTAACAAAGTTGACTCAAAAGAAGGCCAAGTTTGTGTGGACCGATGAGTGTGAGAGGAGCTTCCAAACCATGAAAGATAAGCTTGTGTCCACTTCTATATCATCACTACCACAAGGGTTAGAGGGATTTGTTATGTATTGTGATACTTCTCGGGTTGGTTTGGGTTATGTGTTGATGCAAAATGGTAAGGTCATAGCCTATGCTTCTAGGCAACTCAAAATGCATGAAAGGAACTACCTTACCCATGATCTTGAGTTAGCGGCCATTGTGTTTGCATTAAAGATTTGGCGTAATTACTTGTATGGGGTGCATGTTAATATGTTCGCCGATCATAAGAGCCTCCAATATGTCTTCACTCAAAAGGATCTCAACTTGATGGGTCTTGGGCCTAACTGTTCCCGATCATAAGAGCCTCCAATATGTCTTCACTCAAAAGGATCTCAACTTGAGGCAAAGGAGATAGTTAGATTTTCTTAAGAACTATGCTATGAGTGTGCATTATCATCTAGGTAAGGCTAATGTGTTAGTCGATGCGTTGAGGATGGTGTCTATGGGTAGCCTAGCTCATGTTGATGGTGGTGATAGGGAGGTGGCTAGGGAGGTGCATCAGTTGGCTACATTGGGGGTTAGGTTGGAAGAGATGGCTAATGGTGGCATTGTTGTGGTTGATGGTTCTAAGTCTTCCTTGGTTGATGTGGTGATAGCAAAGCAAGACCTTGATCCCTCCTTGTTAGATTTGAAGGCCTTGGTGCAAGAGGGCAAGGTGGAGGTTTACTCCCAAGGGAGAGATGGTGCCCTTAGGTACCAAGGTAGGTTGTGTGTGCCTTGTGTTGATGGTTTAAAGGACAAAATCCTTGATGAGGCCCATAATTCTTCTTATTCTATCCCCCCCAATTCCACCAAAATGTATAGAGATTTGAGAGATGTGTATTGGTGGGGAGGCATGAAGAGGGACATCGCCAAATTCGTTTTCGATTGTCATAGTTGTCAATAAGTCAAAGTTGAACACCAAAGGTCGGGTGGCCTAACCCAAGACATAGAGATTCCTACTTAGAAATAGAAGGTGATTAATATGGACTTTGTGGTTGGGTTGCCCATGACTAGAAAGGGTTTTGATTCCATTTGGGCTGTGGTTGATAGGATGACAAAATTGGCTTACTTTCTACCGGTCAAGACCACATATGGGGCTGAACATTATGCTAGATTATACATTCATGATTTGGTAAGGTTGCATGGGGTTCCATTGTCCATCATATTGGATCATTGGGTTCAATGTAATTCACACTTTTGGAGGTCCTCTCAAAGGGGTCTTGGTAAAAGAGTTAAGCTTAGTATGGCCTTTCACCCTCAAATAGATGGCCAACCCGAAAGGACTATCTAAACACTTGAGAACATGCTTAGGGCTTATGTATTAGAGCTTAAGGGTAGTTGGGATGATCATCTTCTATTGATTGAATTTGCATATAATAATAGCTATTATTCTAGCATCGAAATGGCTCCTTTTGAGGCTCTCTATGGTAGGCATTGTAGATCGCCAATTTGGTGGTTTGAGGTTGGAGAGGTGGCTTTGTTTGGACTAGATCTGGTGTTATGGAGGCTATTAAAAAGGTTAAGATGATAAGCGAAAGGTTAAAGAGGACCCAAAGTCGCTAAAAGTCTTATCCCGATATGAGGAGAAGGGATCTTAAGTTCAAGATTGTTGATTGCGTTTAATTGAGGATGTCACCCATGAAGGGTATGGTCCATTTTGGTAAGAAGGGAAAGTTGAGACCAAGATATATGGGTCCTTATAGGGTGATAAAAAGGGTTGACAAGGTAGCTTATAAGTTGGAATTGCCTAGAGGAATGGATTTGGTACATCCGGTGTTTCATGTGTCCATGTTGAGGAAATATATGGGTTTTTCGAGTACTATTGTGCCTCTTGATGTGGTAGGTGTTGTTGAAGACAATTTGACCTATGAAGAGGTTTCGGTTCAGATCTTGGATAGGCAATTGAAGAGATTGAGAAACAAAGAGGTCGCTTCCGTTAAAGTCCTTTAGAGGAATCAACAAGTTCAAAGTGCTATTTGGGAGGCCGAAGCGGACATGCAAAAGAGATATCCACCTTTTCCACTCCACTCAAGCCTAAGGTATTAATCTAAGTCCCTTACATGATCTCAACTCTTAAGCTCAGCGCCCATGTCATTGCGTACATTCGTGTTTAAATTGACAAGTTTATGATGATTTTACACTTATGATAAGATTTTTGAAATTATGTTTAAGTGCATTGTTGCATACTTATGTGGGAGGAAATTTGTCATATTTACATCTCTTATAGATGTCTCTTTGACTTTCCGAGATGAATGTTCCCAAGGGGGAGATATTATAATGACCCCAAAAATTGCCCAAAAATGTGCCTTGGAAGTGCTCGAAATTGTAATTTCCTCATATCTCAAAAAATCTATATGCGATATCAAAGATCTGACTTCATATTCTTGTTCAGGGGGTCAAATTGAGTAGAAAATAGGTCTAACCCCAATTTAAGAGCAAAGGATTAGCAATTTTGATTTTCCAAGAATGCAAATTCCAGTGAGGTTTGGCGCCCCTGGCGCGACACAGCTAGTGTGCGTAGATGAAGAAAGCTTGATTTCAGGATAGGTCCATGATGGGAATCTGTGTATTTTCTTCCCAGTTAAATTTTGTGCGGTCCAAGACTTTTGGGTCTTGGGCCTAACTGTTCCCAAACGTGAAAATACTTATACTTAGCTATTTCTCACCCTCATATCATTTAAACATTCCCCAATACTTATCTAAACACTTAGCCAAACATTCTACTACTAAATTCAAGTCTCAAACCTCATCCAGATCTAAGGATTTCCTCTCAAACTTAAAATCTCCATCTCCAATCTTCATCAAGCTCATCTCAAAAGCTAAGGTATGTGGGTTTCTTTCATGGGTTCCTTTCACCCATGATTCCCAAGCCTCATTTCCTTAAAAATTGTATGATTTGAAGTTGATTTACAAATGGGTCTTACATATTATGAAATTCACTGCACACTATGTTGGGGCTCTATGAAATTGTGACTGTTTTACTATGTTTTGAGCTATGAATCTAAGACCTATTGTAAGATTTGATGAAGGATTTTGTTGTATATAGCTTGAGGGTGTAACCAAGTATCTATTGATAGTTTTACAATGAAGTTTCTAGCATTATAAAACTCTTAAATTGCATGGTTTTACACTAGCACTACACACTCTTTAAGTGTTTGAGAAAATGTCCGGTTATGGGTTCTTAAGGAATTGAAGATCCAATGCGTGTCTTATGAGTAGATGACTATATAATGATAAAATGATGATGGAATGATGATGAAAAAGGAATGTTTGTATATAATGATGAAAGGAGTGTACTCCATCAACCTCATGAAGGGGTTTGTACCTCATGCGCCTCTCCAAGGAAGTGGTAGGCCTTGGATTGCACTATAATGGTCACTCCTTACACTCTTATTATGTCCTATATAAGCATGATTTTACTTCAAGCATTATTCATACATGTCATATTGATAGTATGTTATCTATTGCTTACGATTAATGCATTTTGCCTATGATGCCTATCTCTTGTTGTATTGTATCCTACATACTTAGTACATTCAAACGTACTAATTGCATTTTTCCTATGATGCCTATCTCTTGTTGCATTGCATCCTACATACTTAGTACATTCAAACGTACTAATACATACTCTATGCCTACATTATATCACCATGTAGGAATTGGAGCATTGCTTGATCATCCTCCACCTCCACGTGGCTAGTATGATTTTCTCTCAAGCTTGGGGTGAGTCCTCCATTCTGGGGATGTTACTTATGGTCTCTTGCTATGTACTAAGACTATCTTCTTTTATGTTATGTATTTACTATAAGGGAGAGCCTGGTTGCTGGTCGTGGCCCTTGTTCTTATCTATGTAGTAGAGGTGTTGTTCGACATGTTATGTATCTATGCCATGAGTTATGATTCTCTTGTTCCTTGATGTTATGATATGGAAGTTTACCCTTAATCCCATTTTCCTTGTTATGTCTATCTCTTAATGTCATTTTTTATTGCTTCTATGACCAAGGATATATATTGGGATGCTATGAGGCTTGTTTAGGGTTCCTCTTGATTCTCCATTCGCCAGTCACATCTGGGCTCTAGGCTTGGGTCGTGATACCTGGTATGAGAGACTATCCAAATTCTTTCTAGAACATGGATACACAAGAGGTAAGATTGACAACACCTTGTTTTAAAAAAATAAATGGGAAAGACTTGTTAATTGTGCAGGTATATGTGGATGACATCATCTTTGGACCAACAAATGTGAATGGTTTATTTGAATGAGCATGATGGGGGAACTAAGTTTCTTTCTAGGACTACAGATTAAGTAAACTCCTACAGGAACCTTGATTCATCAACAAAAGTATTTGAAGGAGCTGCTTAAGAAATACAAAATAGAGGATGCTGAAGTGCTTGACACCCCAATAGCCACAACCACTAAGTTGGACATGGATTAAAAAGGTTTATCTATTGAACAAAAGATATCTCAAAGGGAACCACACATTTGGGGCTTTGGTACTCAAAGGGGAGCAATGCTGACTATGCTAGTTACTTGAGGGATAGAAAAAACATTATAGGTATGGCTCACTTCCTTGGAATATGTCTGATTTCATGGTCCACTAAAAACCCCTTTATAGTCTTATCTACTATTGAGGCTGAGTACGTAGCAGTAGGATCATGTTGTGCACAACATCTCTGGATTAACAAATAATTGAGGGATCTTGGTATGGATATTGGTTGTTTTCCTATCTTTTGTGATAACACTAATACGATTAATATAGCAAAGAATGTAGTGCAACACAAAAGAACAAAACATATTAACATAAGACGTCATTTCCTTTGTGATAATGTTAAAAAAGGTCATTTAAATAATGTTCTGTCCTATTGAAAATCAAATAGCTGACATATTCACTAAAGAATTAAGCAAAGAACACTTAGACAAAATCAAGTTAGACTTGGGGATGATTAAGATTGCATAAACTCCCCTCAATAATTGGCTAGAAAATAACTCTCCTTCTTCTGGCTTCCTGAAATGCTTCTTAACTCAGTTTATCACATGAAAATATGTGTCCTCTATTTTATGCAAATTTCCTAATAGTTACATGTGTATATATTGGTATGTAGCTTACAGAGGTCAAAAGAACAAATGTTTAACTTCACTCTTGTCAGATATGAAAGTATTAATTGTCATAAAGTTACTCCACATTATTGAAACAGGTACTCTATTCTGATTCTTCATTCTTACCCAGTTCTTAAATACCCTTCTTTGCCTCCAAAATTCACAAGAGCTCTACTTTATCTGTTATACATCTTTTCAAGTGTCTTGTCCTTTCACATCAAGAGACGTATGGTTCTCAATTCTCGACCTTGGTTCGAGGTCTGCCTATTCTTTTGACTGCTGATGATATCTCTCACATTTTGGGTATTCCTAATGTTGGTTCGGATCACTATGTGAGATATGAGAGGCCCCTCTGGAAAATATAGCCTCTGCTCTTGATATTTCTCATAAGTTTTCTGGTCGTCCTAATATGGGGCAACACAGGCGTGTTCTTCACAGTGAGATGTTTGTTCTTCATTATTTGTATTTTGTTATGATCCATAAGATATTGATCCCCAGGAAAGAGCACCGATCTGAGGCCAGTTATGTTGACTTAACTCTTATAGAGCTGTTGGACTCTAAAATTCCTATTAACTTGTCTAGTCTAATCATGAAGCGCATGAAACGGGTTTTATCCAAGACAAGAATGGTCATGCCTTGCCATGTATGTTCTGGTTTGTTGACATTCTTGAGGCTTACTCAATACCTGTGTAGGTTTGGACTACGCAGACTACTAAAGATGTTCTATGGATGGTGAACCATGTTGCACTACCTGGTTCTATGAGGCATGTGGACACTACTGTAAGACATTTAGAGGCTGCCCTAGAGACTAAGACATTTGACTTGGTTGCAGCTCAAGAAGCATTTGCTATGGAAAAGGGGATTCTACTCTCTCAAATGTCTGATTTGGAAGCCTCATTACAAAGAGAACGTACTGTCCATGATATGACACTCCAAATGATTTCTTAGTTGTGTCACGCCTTAAATCCCTATCTATGCGCTTTTTATATATATTATAAGGAATTCCACCTTCAGTATGCCTTTAAGAAAGTAAATAGCACTAACAAGCCAAAAGGAAAAGCATATGACTAGGCCGTTGGGGCCACGCAGTCCAAAGTACAAAATATGACCACACTTTAATTTACATAGCCTACAAAGCCTCTAAATAATGACAAGTATCTGATAAGGGTCGGGATAGGCCCTGCCTCGACTAACTGTACAATACAAAACATAAGCTCAAGACATGCAAAGCCCCAAAGCAACCTGGAGCTTCGTAACCACAGCTGGATATCCTGTACTCCTACTGGGGAGACCTACTAGCACCTATACCTGCAACATGAAATGCAGGTCCCCCATACTGTGGGATCATGTACTTTACATTCTTTATATCACTTTACCATTACTATAAAATCTGTGGGCTGTCACCTATCTATAATCGTTATACAATCTCTTTGAATTACCTTTGAGATGGTTCTTATGGTGGTCAGTACGAAGGGGTTGATTGAAGTCTGAGATCAGCCTAAGACTAAGGCCGAGCAACTAGCTGCTGCAGGATTAGACGTCAATATTGGAACTATAGAACTCAGTTGATAGTATATGACATATAGATACTCATATAAGATAATATGACAATGAAAAGAGTATGTTACATAAATAGTGAAATGCGTATGAGATGAAACAACTTACGAACTTTATTTGGCAATAAGAACCCCTGTAAGTTGATATCCACATATGTATGTAGCTATGAATATGACTATGTATGACAGTTTATGAACATGTGAAAGAGTGGAGACACAATTAATAGTCATGTCGGAGTTGATAAGTGCCTTTGTGTGCCAACAAAGACTCTAGATTTCATGCCAAGTAATACGAAAGCAACTAGCCTTACATACCTCGTTGTACGACCTCGGGATAACCTTCCCTTCCTCCAAATATTTAACTACAGCATAATAAGTAATAAAACTAACATTAACAGCCAACAAACACATCTTGGCAACCCAATCTTTTACATAAACAATACACGGGCAGCAAACGTATAGTTATAACACAAGCGTATTCTTCCAAAGTTTTTGCCTCTAATTGTATTTTCTAATGTACATTCTCATCTACACATCATGTACAGCCTATTGTAGTACCATAACAGCCTTATAATCGTCCACAAAATAGAACACATAACCATTCTACACAACATACAAACGGACAACATAACGTTACATCTTTTCTCTACCTTTCGACGTCGACAATCCCAAACCTATCCCAAATTTAACCAGGTTGTCCTCAACAAATTTATACATAATAATAGCCTTTAAAAAGTCTCATAACAGTACCAAATCAGTCATGAAAGACATGAAGAAATAGCCTTATATACATTAGCCCACAAGTTCCAACCAAGAACACAATTGTGATATCACATAACAACTCACTTATGCGGACTGGACAAGCAGTGAATCAGCTTTGTTACACAAATACTAACCTAACTTTTATTAGCTCCTTAGTCAGATATTAACAACTCACTTATGCGGACTGGACAAGCAGTGAATCAGCTTTGTTACACAAATACTAACCTAACTTTTATTAAGGAAATAAGTATTACTTCATAATACAGCCAACCAAGGAGAGAAAAATCCTTTTAATTAACAAGAAAACACACAACAACATTCCCAACGTATGCTGTCCAACAATTTCAGCATCAACATAACTAACATAATCTCTTGTTTGTCATGCGAAAACTATGCTAAACACATACTTAAAGTTACTTACCTTGAACCTCAAGATTAAGGTCATTTTCAAGAACCCTAGAGGGTTATTTTGGTCGCTCTTTGAAGTGAAGAAAGGAGAGAAATAACTTCTTAAGAAAGCTGAAAGTTTGTTCCCAAAGTGAATGAAATAAAGTTGCTGTTTTGAGCCCTTTATAAAAGCTCTCTTTGGCCAACTTACTCCTATATTGTTGACCACATATTAGCAGCTATTAGGAGGCTAGTGATGAAGCAGCTTGAGCTTTAAACTTGGGCCAAAATGGATCTCCAAATTGATGGGCTTGGGCTGCCTAGGAGGCTGGGGATGTAGCAGCTTGAGTTTTAAACTTGGGCCAAAATGGATCTCCAAATTGATGGGCTTGGGCTGCCTATTTCCAATCTACTCCTCACTTAAAATTTGGCCCAATTAGCTAAGTGAATTAGGATGTAATTGGGCCTCTTTAATTCTTAATGTTAGGCTGTAAATACAGCCTACTTATAGTACTAAAACATGGGCCAAAGATATACCCTTAACTCGGGCTTTATTTATAATCGAAATTGGACAAATTCAATATCGAGCCTTGTCTCCGTTTAACTAGCAAGCTTAAGCAAAGCAAGTAGCTGACTCACCTGCTAGCTTCCTACATCCTACAAGCACCTCAATTCTATCACTTTATTTAAGGTTGCAATCTCCTTAATTTAACATAAAACATGCCTACGCTCGACCCTCTCCAGCATTAGATACACATATCGCCCTTTAACGCGAGATTCAAATACTTTTAAAAATTGGCACTAATTTGAAAGTCCATATCATGTTTGGTGTACATAGTACTCATACATATAAAGTGTAGGGTGTTACATCCTCCGCCCTTTAGGAACATTCGTCCTCGAATGTTAGCACAATTAGGTAGCTTAACCACATTCAAACCTTTACTCACGCAGATTTTTGATAACACATTAAGTATTCAACCACACATACCAATTGGTGTCCCAATTCTGCATGCTGAACGTTCTCTTTAGCTTCAAATAAGTAAGGGTATCTGATTTCTCATGTCCTCAGCCTTCCATGTTATGTCTTCGGCCTGCTGGTTTCTCCAAAGTACTTTAACTGAAGCTATTTCCTTATTTCTTAGCTTCTTAACTTGTCGGTCTAGAATAGAAATAGGTACCTCTCTGTATGTGAGATCTTCTACAATTGCCTATTGAGAATTCCAACACTCTTCTTCTAATATCCGCATATGATTTGTGAGGCTTTGGGCTACTTCCAGATGTTACTGTATTACCTTAACTTTTTCCATGGCTTGTTCTACCAAATTTGACCCAAGAAACGTGGTTTCACCCACTTCAAACCATCCAATCGGTGATCTACATTTCCTTCCATACAAAGTTTCATAAGGTGCCATCTTGATACTGGAGTGGTAGCTATTATTATAGGAAAATTCAATAAGTGGCAAGTGGTCCACCCAACTACCTTTAAAGTCCAATGCAGAAGCTCACAACATATCTTCAAGTGTTTGAATAGTGCGCTCTGCTTGACCGTCTATTTGAGGGTGGAAAGATATACTCAAACCCATATGGAGTCAAACTTCTGAAATGAGCGAGGTAAACCTGTAATAAAATTCAGATTAATCATATCCCACTTCCATGTTGGAATTTCTATATATTGCATATAACCTCCTAGCTTTGGTGTTCTACTTTCACCTGTTGACAATTTGGACATCAAGCCACAAATTCTGCAAGGTCTTTTTTCATGCCTCCTCACCAAAACATTCCTTTCAAGTCATGGTACATCTTAGTTGATTCTGGATGGATAGAATATCTGGAATGATGGGCTTTTTCCATTATCCTTCTTCTTAATCCATTAATATCATGTACACATAATCTATTTTGGCAATATAGTACTCCATTTTGTGCAAGGTCAAAGCCCTTTATAGTACCCTGACTCACCTTGTCCTTAAGCTGTCGTAAAACAGGATCCTTGAACTGTTTCTCTTTAACCTCCATTACCTATGAAAATATTGCTGCATTATGTACAACAACCCCTTTCTCAGGCGTTTCAAGAAGGCAAACTCCTACACTAGTTAGTTGTCGTAGATCTTTAACCACCCTTTGACTTACCATGGTCTGGTCACTAATATTCATGATTTCTTTACGACTCAGGGCATCAGCTACCACATTTGCCTTCCCCGGATGGTATAGTATATCAATGTCATAATCTTTTATTAGCTCTAACCATCTCCACTGCCTTAAGTTTAGGTCTTTGTGCTTAAAAATGTACTGCAAACTCTTATGGTCAGTATAGATGCCAACATGAATCCCATACAAGTAGTGGTGCCATATTTTCAAAGCAAATACAACCTCTACTAGCTCAAGATCATGTGTTGGATAGTTTTTCTTGTGTGGTCGTAGTTGTCTAGATGTATAAGCAATTACCCTACCATGTTGTGTCAGTACACACCCTAAGCCAATTCCTGAAGCATCACAGTACACTGCATACCCTTCGGTGCATTTTGGAAGTACTAGCACAGGTATAGAAGTTGGCTAAACGTTTAACTCTTGGAAACTCTTTCACAGGCATCATTCCATTGGAACTTAGTTGCCTTATGTGTCAACTTTGTTAGAGGTACAGAAATAGAAGAAAAACCCTCAACAAACCTCCTGTAATAACCTACCAAACATAGGAAGCTCCAAACTTTTGTGGGTATTGTTGGTCTTGGCCAATCCTTAACGGCCTCTATCTTTTGTGAATCAACCCTTATACCCTCATCAGACACAATCTGACCCAAGAATGCCACTGAGTTTAGCTAAAATTCACATTTAAAAAATTTGGTATACAATTGTTTATCACAAAGAACCTGTAACACTTGTCGTAAGTGATTCGCGTGGTCCTTCTCTGATTTTGAATATACCAAAATGTCGTCTATGAATACTATCACGAACACATCCATGAATAGCTTGAATATCCTATTCATCATATCCATAAAAATTATTGGTGCATTCGTTAGCCCTAATGACATGACAAGAAATTCAAAGTGACCATAGCAAATTCTGAAAGCAGTCTTAGGTATGTCTTTCTACTTCACCCTCACTTGATGATACCCTGACCTTAAGTCAATTTTTGAGAAGTATTTGGCATCTTGTAACTGATCAAATAGATTATCAATCCTAGGAAGGGGTTATTTATTCTTAATTATCACCTTGTTTAATTGTCAATAGTCGATACACATCCTCAAGGTGCCATCCTTTTTGCGCACAAATAACACTGGTGCACCCCAAGGGGACACACTAGGTCTTATAAAACCTTACTCCAATAAATCTTTCAACTATTCCTTCAATTCATGCAATTCTGCCGAGTCTATTCTATATGGAGGGAGATAGGTTGAGTACCTGGAAGTAAGTCCATACCAAAATCTATCTCTCGAACTTTGCCTTCCCACTCAAGAACTGCCTCATTTGGAAAATGGAAGTACACTATCTTAGTTCGGCAATCTACGGTGCCATAGCAAGAAGCTAACTAATCTATACCCATTATAACATCAAATTCCACTATTTCTAACTCTATAAGATTAGCCAATGTGTCATGGTTACAAATAGTTACTACACAGTCATAATAAACCCTTCTAGCCACAATAGATTCACCGGTTGGTGTGGACACTTCAACTGGTTTGTTCTATAATTTTGGTGTCCTCTTAAGCTTTCCAGCAACTAGCGGAGTAATGTAGAATAGCATAGAACCAGGGTTAATTAAGATTTGTTCAATAATTTGGGTGTCCTCTTAAACTTCCCAACAACTAATGGAGTAATGTATGATAGTGTGGAACCCGGGTCAATTAAGGCATATACATTATGTGAAAAGATGGACAATGTACCTGTGACCATATCGGGTGAAGCTTCCAAGTCTTGCCGACTCTCCAGAGCATAGGTGCGATTCTGGACTACGCTAGAACTAGCTACCCCTCTTACACCTCTACCACGACCCATAGGTACTGGTTGACCCCTACTCATTGGAGGAACTGATGATGATGAAGCAACAGCTGATCTGGTAGGTTGTGCTATATCATCTATTCGTCTTCTTGGATAATCCCTTACTATATGCCCAGGTGCGCCACATCAATAACAACCATCTGTATCAATACGACATAACCCTAGGTGAATTCTTCCACACTATCTTTAAGGTTGCATAGTGGTCATTTGCTGGCTTGTCGAATATCCTACTATTCGGGCACCTTGCCCTTCGGATATGTATCCAATCTATCCACATATCGATGAACTCTATCTGCCATAGTAGTAACTATATTAAGAGCATACCTAGATAGGGAATTAAACTGAAGACTATACTCCCTGACACTCATATTCCCTTGTTGGATGTTCAAGAACTGATCTGCATGGGCCTCAAGGATCTCTAATGGCAAGTAATGGTCAAGGAAGGCCTCTTTGAACTCTTTTTAGGTAGTTAGAGGTACATCTATACCCTTAGATTGCTTCCACGCTTCATACTATAATACAGCTACACCCTTCAGCCTATATGTTGCCAACTCGACAACTTCTATACCACTCACATGCATGACATCTAAAGTGCGTTGAATCTGGTCAATAAAGTCTTTGGGATCTTTATTAGGATCTGACCCAATGAATGATGGAAGGTCTAAATTAAGGAAGTCACGTATTCTCGTGCCAGCTACCCTATTAACACCACCTGTACCTGTAACTAGACCTTCCTGTCTTTAGCTTTGGCTGGCAACTATACATGTCAATAGTTGGAGTGCATTTCTCAAATCCTACACTGTAGCATCAGTAGGTGGTTCTGGGGGAATTTCGCTACTCCCGGGTTCATCAGGAGCTGAAGGAATCAAAGATGTCTATGATGGAGACTCATCTTAAGCCTCATTTCATTGCCTCCCCTGGCTGGCTAAACCAACCACCACTTCCACTTCCTTTCCATTACCTTTGTTGTTCCTGGTTTCTGGAGATGGAGACTCATTTTGAGCCTCATTTTATTGTCTCCCATGATTGGATAAACCAACCACAACTTCTACTTCCTTCTCTTTACCCTTGTTCTTCCTGGTTTCTGGCATACTTGCTATACAAAACAAATTAGGGGTTAGACATAATCCACCTATTACACTTGTCTCTATGGCATGATCTAAAGAATAAACAGAAAGTAACAACTCCTAAATGTCATATAGCCTCCTGCTTATAAATGTGGTGCACAACATATCAATAAATAAGACTCTATATAGACACGGCTTTGCAGACTCCCTAGGATGACCCACTCTTATACCACTTCTGTCACACCTCAAATGCTATTAAGGCAGACTGGCACCCGTTGTCGATAAGGCTCGGAAGAACCAACCTGTATCTATGCACTTTTTACATTCTTTATATCACTTTACCTTTACTGTAAAATCTGTGCATAGCATATACTATAAAAGACCTAGCTGATCAGGGGTAAACTATATTGGGTTCATCCCTATGCTAGGCTCTTCTTGGGCCCCCTCGGGCTGCCCCCTGTGATTTTATATGTATTATAAGGAATTCCACCTTCAGTATGCCTTTAAGAAAGTAAATAGCACTAACAAGCCAAAAGAAAAAGCATATGACTAGGCCTTGGGGCCACACTGTCCATAGTATGAGATATGACCACACTTTAATTTATATAGTCTACAAAGCCTCTAAATAATAACAAGTATCTGATAAGGGTCGGGATAGGCCTCGCCTCATTTACCTTTGAGATGGTTCTTATGGTGGTCACAATATTGGAACTGTAGAACTCAGTAGGCAGTATATGACATATAGATACTCATACAAGATAATATGACAATGAAAAAGCCTCTAAATAATAACAAGTATCTGATAAGGGTCGGGATAGGCCTCGCCTCATCTAACTGTACAATACAAAATATAAGCTCTAGACATGCAAAGCCCTGAAGCAACCTGGAGCTTTGTAACCACAGCTGGATATCATAGAGATGAAACAACTTATGGACTTTATTTGGCAACAAGAACCTCTGTAAGTTGATATCCACATATGTATATAGCTATGAAGGTGACTATGTATGACAACATATGAACATATAAAAGAGTGGAGACACAGTTCATAGTCATGTCGGATTGGTAAGTCCCTTTGTGTGCCAATCACGGGCAGCAAACGTGTAGTTATAACTCAAGCGTATTCTTCCAACGTTTTCCTCCCCATCATTCTTGCAGAGAATCCAAAGAGATATTTGTGGACCAATACATCCTGCAAGTGTAGTTAGAACTCGAGCATATTCTTCCAACGTTTTCGCTTCTAATTGTATTTTCTAATGCACATTCTTATCTACACATCATGTATAGCCTATTGTAGTACCATAATAGCCTTATAAAAGTCCAAAAATAGAACACAACCATTCTACACAGCATATAAATGGACAGCATAACATTATATCTTTTTGCTACCTTTCGACGTTGACAATCCCAAACCTATCCCAAATTTAACCAGCTTGTCCTCAACACATTTATACATAATAACTGCCTTAAAACAGTCTCATAATAGTACCAAATCAGTCATGAAAGATGCGAAGCAATAGCCTTATATACATCAGCCCACAAGTTCCAACCAAGAACACAATTGTGATATCACATAAGAATTCCCTTTTGCGGACTGGACAAGCAGTGAATCAGCCTTGTTACACAACTACTAACCCAAATTTTGTTAAGGAAATAAGTATTACTTCATAATACAGCAACCAAGAATAGAAAAATCCTTTTAATTAACAAGAACACACACAATAACATTCCCAACATATGCTGTCCAACAATTTCAGCATTAACATAACTAACATAATCTCTTGTTTGTCATGAGAAAACTATGCTAAACAGATACTTAAACTTACTTACCTTGAACCTCAAGATTAAGGTCTTTTTCAAGAACCCTAGAGGGTTATTTTAGCCACTCTTTAAAGTGAAGAAAGGAGAGAAATAACTTCTTAAGAAAGCTGAAAGTTTGTTCCCAAAGTGAATAAAATAAAGTTGATATTTTGAGCCCTTTATAAAAGCTCTCTTTGGCTGATTTACTCCTATATGTTTTACCACATATTAGAAACTATTATAAGGCTGGTGATGCAACAGCTTGAGCTTTAAACTTGGGCCAAAATGGATCTTCAAATTGATGGGCTTGGGCTGCCTATTTCCAATATAATCTTCACTTAAAGTTTGGCCCAATTAGCTAAGTGAATTAAGATGAAATTGGGCCTCTTTCTTTCTTCATGTCGGGCTGTAAATACAACCTACTTATAGTACTAAAACATGGGCCAAAGATACACCCTTAACTCATACTTTATTTATAATCGAAATTGGACAAATTCGACATCGGGCCTTGTCTCCGTTTAACTAGCAAGCTTAGGCTAAGGAAATAGCTGACTCACCTGCTAGCTTTCTAAGTCCTACAAGCACCTCAATTATCTCACTTTATTTAAGGTTGCAATCTCCTCAATTTGAGATAAAACATGCCTGCGCTCGACCCTCTCCAGCATTAGGTACACATATCGCCCTTTAACGCGATATTCAAACACTTTTAAAAATTGGCACTAATTTGAGTATCTCCAGCATTAGATACACATATCGCCCTTTAACGCGAGATTCAAACACTTTTAAAAATTGGCACTAATTTGAAAGTCCATATCATGTTTGGTGTACATAGTACTCATATATAAAGTGTGGGGTGTTACAAGTTTCTATGCTCTAATGTTTATTCCTCCTGATCTTATACACTCTATCTGTTATATTATTTTGCAGGATGTGCTTTGGACACCTTTTACTTGTGTTCAGCTTGATATTATGTAGTTATCTTCTGCTCTTTTGCTTATGTTAGTGTGCACTCTAAATATGTTCATGTGATTGTAGTCTGTTTGTATCTTTTGGAGATAGTCCTTGTGGCCTTGAATTGTCTATGCATATTCTCTTTGTGACAAAAAGGAACTTTTTGTTTATAATGCCAAAAGGGGGAAGTCAATCTGAGTTGTTCAATATTTATAACCCTTGTCTAATTTGTTTTCATTCTACAGGTTCTTTCTTAGTTGTTGTATGAAAGATGGACTACCTACACTCAGGAGGTTTGGCATTATCAAAAAGGGGGAATATGTTGAGGACACTATAGTTCTGATGCTGAACAAAGAACATGAAACTAGTTGATTAGTCAGGTTCTCTTGTGCAATTTCTCAAAGTGGTTCAGATATGTCTGCAACAATTATGGAATAGATAAATTCCTTTAAGGTTCTCTTGCATGGTTTCTCAAAGAGGTTTAGATATGCCAGAAACAATTGTGGAATCCATAAATTCCTTTAGGATAAGCTCTGAAGAAGTATAGTTCAATAATAACACATGAGGAAAAGATTGATATTGTGGAGTTCTATCTGATATAGAACTTTATGACAAAAAGAGTTGGTGTTGAGAAGGAGTTTTAATAAATAAAGAACTCTACTACAACAAGAAATGGGACATATGAGAAGTCTAACATGAAGAAGAATTCTTCGAGGAAATGATTAAATAGAAGAGTAGACTAAGAAAAAGGTATTGAGATTGAGCACTAAAAAACAAAGTTGTGTGATTACCGTCTTGACCAGTAAAGAAACACTTAGAAGATCCGGTTCCCTGTTGAGTCCTAGTTTAGGAAGTTTTCCTCTTTCTTGCTATGTCTTACTATATTGCTTAGTTCAGTGGTATATAAACTGAAGTGAGATATAGTCTTCAAGTTGGGGGAAACTCGAAGACTTGGGAACATAAACCTTGGGAAGTTTGTGTGTAGTTACAAGTTGTTTGAAGTTAGTTGTTTCTTAGATTACTAGAAATTGTAATCTTTTGTTGAGGTTCATTTTATTAAGTGAACCTGGGGAAAAATCTTGTAGGGGTGCGGGTCATGGTTTTTCACCTTTGTGAGACGGGTGTTTTCTACTGAAATGTTCCCAAAAAGTGCCTAAAAATGTGCCTCAGAAATGCCCATAATCGTAATTTTCATATACCTCAAAATCCATGTGTAATATCAATAATCCTATGTTATATTCGTGATAAGGGGGTAAAATTGAGTAGAAAATGAGTATAACCCCGATTTTAGAGCAACCATAGCGAAATTTCATTTGCGCGACTCGGCCAGGGCGCAGACTTGTGTTGATTTTGTTGCTAGTTTTTCTATCCTATCCAAGGCCTTGGGGTCTTAGGCCCATGCCCTCCTATGTGAAAAAACACTTATACTTAGTCATTATTTAACTCCATATCATTCAAGACATTCCCCAAAACACTCTCTAACACTTAGACAAATATTTTATCCTAATTCAAGTGTCCAAACTCATCCCCGGATCTCAAGAAGTTCATTCAAGCTTCAAGTTCTCATTCAAATCTTCATCAAGGAAATCTCCAAAGTTAAGGTATGTGGGTTTTAACCATTGGGTCCTTTCACCTATGGTGCCCAACCTTCCTTTTCATAAAAATTGCATATTTCAAGTTAGATTATCTATGTGTATCTCTTATTATAAATGTGACTACAAACTATGTTGGGGTTTCATAAAATGTTGACTTTTTAAGCATGTTTTGAGCTATGAATCTATTATCTATTACGAGATTTGATAAGGGGTTTCAATGTATCATGCATGAGCGTGTTACCAAGTATTGGTGGGTTGTTTTACACTAAGTTTTCTCACATATTTCACTCTTGAATTGGATGATTTTAAACTAGCATTACACACCCGCCAAGTGTTTAAAAAAATGTCCGATTAAGGATTCTTGAGTCATTGATGGTCTATTGCATGGCTTATGAGTTAAGTGACTCTATGATAATGAAACGATTGTATGTATGTATTGAATTCATGAAAAGTGTCTATGATGTTGCAAGATGAGCACCTTGTTGAGGGGTTGTCATGCCTCAATCACCTTGTTGAGAGGGTACCATGTGTCAATCACCTTAATGAGGGGGTGCCAAGCCTCAGTGGCCTTGTTAAGGGGGTGCCAAGCCTCAACCACCTTGACAAGGGTATGCCAATCCTTGGTGGCCTTGTTGAGGGGTTTTCAAAACTCAATCACCTTGTCGAAGGGGTGTCAAGCCTCAATCACCTTGTCGAGGGGGTTACAAGCCTCAGTTACCTTGTTGAGGGGGTACCAAGCCGCAATCACCTTGTCAGAGGGTGGTATGCCTGAATGGTATATACCTCAATCACCTTCTAAGGTGGTGGTATGCTTTGAAGTTCGAGTAATAGTTTGCTTAGTTTATGATTATGATCTCTTCCTACACATCTAGTATGTTCTATATAAATATATTTTACTACAAGCATAGATCACGCATGTCATGCTGTTATCACTCTTATCCCTTGACTATAATTATACATTTTGACTACGTTACCTATCTCTTGTTGCATTACATCCTACATACTTAGTATATTCAAATGTACTAACACATACTCTATGCCCACATGATGTTACCATATAGGAACCACAGCTCCATCTGATCATCCTCCTTCGCCACATGGCTAGTACTATCTCTAAAAGCAAGCTTTGGATGAGTCCTCAACTCCGAGGATAATATCTATTGATTTCATGCTATGTAAAAACTCATTTCTTTTATTGGATGCTTATGACTATCAGGGTGAAGCCGGACAGAAAGTGCCATAGCCCCTGCTCAATTCCATGTTTAGAGGTGTTGTTGGACAAGTGATGTAATTATGCTTTGAGCTTTGACGCCTCTATGTCATATAAGTATTAAACTCTTTCCCTTAGTCCCAAATACCCTTATTTATACCTATGTTATTAATATCTTGCTTCTGCGACCAAGGATATCTATATGATATACTAAAAGACTTGTTTGGGATCCCTTCGAGTTCACCATTCATCGTGTCACATCTAGGCCCTAGTATGGGTCGTGATAATGATTCTTTAAAATGTCACAAGAAATATAGACATAGTCAATGCACAACTTGTAAGAAAAGGCGTAATCAAAACATAACATAATGAGAGATACCATTAACAGGCAATCATATGAGTTATAACATGGAGGCCAGTGTCTTCATCATACCAAAAAGAGATTGTCCTACTTTCCAGTTAAGAACCATTAACATGAGCTATATGTGGATTCACTAGCTAGAGTCAATTAAGACTAAGTCTTATAGGGGCACGTAGTTTTAGGACTTAAGTAATCGTCACTAGACCAACTTGGTGCTAGGTAAAATCCTTGAGAGAACTTTGGAGCTTAAGTGAGTGACAGGTAATGGCAAAAATTTTGAAGGATTTGGGTAGTCATAGGTCTTAGAAATTAGTACAAAATGACCTAGCTTAGACATTAAAAGATAAGAAATGTCCAAAATAACCTTGGGAATTAAATTGGCTGGCTGGACTACGGGGGCTTTTGTGAATCGTAAAGACTTATATGACCCGTAGAGGCCAACTGTAGAGAATTCCCTAAGTTTTTGAGTTTCTAAATCCATGATCTACATGATTCTTATACGGCCCGTAAACTTGACATGGCCTATACAAGAACACCTCTAGAACCATGTGCAAAAAAATCCCCAGTTTCAGATTCCCCTCTATGGTCTATAGAACATCATATGGACCATATAACCTCTCATCCTGTACAAGTTCCAAAGGCAACCCTCTAAACCTCTATTTATGGACTACGGGCATAGGACCTTATACAATTCATAGGAAGGTTCGTACAAAACACTTAAAATTTTGATTTTCTTCCAACTCTCAAGACCCCTTCTACGGACTGTAGGACTTTATACAATTTGTAGATGGTTTCATCTAAGGCATCAGGGCTAACATTTTTCTAAGTCTCAAACCCCCCTTTTCATGAGTATTTCCTACAACTTGTACAACAATCTACAGTCTGTACAAAGGTTCGTGAAACTAGTATACCTACACCTTTTCTGACTTATTTTTTTTCATTTCAATTTTAAACTTTTCAAGGCATTATAGTCAATCACCAAAATTAGTCATCATCACCATTCCATTATTTGAAATTATCACCACCCAATAGTATTACATCCACTAATCACTATTAATAATTACCATTATTAGTCAATGTCATATATCACTAACCGTCATCATCATTCATCACCACCATTAGTTACTAATATCACTCAATTAATTATTAGCTCCCACCTACAATAACCACAGTTAATCATAGTTGTTAACCACTATACTATGAGATACTATCCATAACCACCATTATCAATCAACATCATCCCAAATCGATAAACAAAATCATCATTATTAGTCATCACCACCATCATCAATTGTAGTACAAAAGTTTTAAATTATTTTATTAGATCAATTTACTATTTTATTTGAATTTTACAATTTATCGTGGCAAAGAAAAATTTCACACATTCAAATGTTGAGAATGGGTTTTCTCATAAGGTGCCCCAGTAGGGGGCTTGCACGATGGGTTATTGATGTGCTGTCAAAATATAGCACATTTGATGCCTAAAATTTAGGATTTTTGAGTGTTCTTAATGCGACTTTTATAATTTTTATGTGTTTTTATGTTTGTTTTTGTAGGAAATATAGGTTGGCTCAATTTTGAGAAAAGTTGCAGACTTTTGCTGATTTTAGGACCTACGAGACTCTCTATGAGTCATAGTCCAATCTACGAGTCATAGAGGTGGTCTCATGTGTACTTTCAGTGTTCAAAAGAAAAGTCTAAAAATGTGAAGTTCAGTAATACGAGCCCCAGGTGTGAGCCGTAGCCCATTCTATGGGTCATAAATGAGGGTGTTGTAGCAAGTACCAATGTTGATCAAGATTGGACCAAGAAATGCAAGTGTGGACTATGAGAAAGCAGTATAAGTTATAGACCAGACTATGAGACTCGTAGAGGTGAATCATAACAGTGAAGACCAAAATACAAAATGCTGACCACAAAAGCCCGATTACGGCTCATAGGGCACACTACGAGTCGTAACTGTGAGCCATAGCAGACGTCGACCAGATTTTCTAATTAATTTAGGGACTCATTTATAAATACTATAAATTGTATATTTAGGTTTTTAGCACAAATTTTCACAAATTTTGAGAGAGAACACACAGAGAGACTTAGAGAGCATAAAAGTTTAGAGTAGTTTTTATGGTTTTATCTTTGGAGACTCAAATTTGGATATTAGATTCACTTGTGGATTCACTTTATCTTTAGAGCTTGTGATTCTAAATAGAAAGTGGATTTTATTGTTCTTGATTCTCTTTAGGTAAGTGATTAACTATGTCTTCTTCATTCATTGTTGATTTATTTGCCCAAGTTATGAGTAGCTAAACCCAAAACATGGGGTTGTAGGAACCATGAGAATCTAACCTAGAAAACTCAGATTATTTGCACTTTTTGAGTTGGGTATTTACATTTATTATCATATTCCTTCATTGTGCATGTTATTTAATGGTGGCAAACATTAAACCCCACCTAGTGTAATGATCCTGATCCAGGTAGTGATTAATAGGAAAAAGGATTGGTTAATAGAATTCGATGATGTGTTCTCATCTAATCAATCGAACCCCGCCAAGGAGAGGTTGACTGAGATAATCGGTAACGGTTAGTTTGGCACACTATGGAGGGCGGCCAAGTGCCATAGTGAAATTCGACCTTCACCTTTAGAAAAAGGCTCGAAAAACCTAAATTATCATCCTGCATACAATGTCCCAATTGAGGTTGTATTATCCAGGGTGTTTAAGTTAGTGAATCAAGTGTAGTTGCTCTCTAATTTGATTAACTCTCCTTTTTATTAGTTTAATTTAATTTTCTATCAATTATTGCAACCCCCCCTTTAGAAAATCAAGTAGTTGATGTTTGAATTAATTATTGGTGAACCAAGTTGCTAAAGCACCGTATTCCCTGTGGGATTCGACCCTAACCTCTATCAGGTTTTTTTACTTCGACGATCACTATGACCTTGAAATAGAGGGTATCTTGAGCGTTCATCAAAGAAAAATGGCATTGTTGCTAGGGAATACGACGATGCTTTGATTTGGTTTCACTAGTAGTTTAATTCAAATGTCAATTTCTTAGTTCTCTTGTATTTTACTTTTGCTTTTATTTTTGGTTGTTTAGTTTTTTTTGCAGGATATACTAGGTGTATGCCTAATACAAGGAGCCAAGGCGGACCCTTAGCTCCAATCAAATTAGAGATCCAATTTGTTGCTTAGAGAATGGCTCAAGCAAACATGAACATTGCAGTTGATGAAGCTGTGAACCGAAATGATGATGTCAATAGTAGAGAAGATAATCCACCACCAAAGGAAAATAGGCCACACCATAGGGACTTCAACAAGAATGCCTTGCATGGAACCAATATCAGTTGAATCCCATAGCCATGGATGTCACAGGAGCTATAGTGTTGCCACCATAACCGGCCGACATTAAGTTCACAGTGTTAAGTGGATTACTCTAAATGCTTTAGAATCGTGGTTTGTTTACGGGATTACCTTCTGAGAATCCTCATAGACATCTGCACAATGTGGCTTTTATGTGCAAAAGTGTGATGGGTACGCAGAATCTTTCTATGGATATTGTTGGGTTGCGTATGTTGCCTCTATCTCATACCAGTAATGCAGCAGTTTGGTTATCAGAACTCCCACAAAGCTTAATCACCAGTCGGGCAGAATTGCAAAGAGCCTTTTGAGAAAGATACTTTCCAAGGTCAAAGAAGCTTAAATTAAAGGATCAAATAAATAACTTTGAGCAATTGTCGGGTAATTCCATTAGCACAATGTGGGAGAGGTTTACAAAGTTCTTGAGAAGTGTTCCAAACCATAAGATAGTGGATGATGCCTTAGTGGAGATTTTCTATTGGGCTCTTGACGAGAATAATCAAGCTTGTGCTGATACAATCATGGGAGGCATGCTCTTGGATCAATCATTCACAAGAATAGCATAGAGAATGAAGTAAGTAGTTAAGACCAACAAAACGTGGGGGCAAAGGGAAAATGTTTCTACAAGGAGCTTATGTGCTATAAGTTTAGACCGGAGCAAGCTAAAATCAATGAGAAGATCATGTAATAACTTGCTCAACTCCGCATGAGTATGGACTTGATGATTAAGCAAAGTCAAGAGAGAGTTCAAGCAGTAATCCACCAACCTCCTAGAGCGCCCATGTATGAAGAACATTATTATGCTAAAGATGTTTGCTATGTTAGTAACCAAGCGGTGGGTTTTCAGAACAATGCCCAAGGGCCCAATTCGGACTATTGGCGGCAAGGTCCTGGAAACCAAGGTCGGAACAATAATGGAGAGTATGCTTTTATAGATAACCATGGGGGTTATTTTGAGAGAGATAGGGTGCCAGAAGCCGAGTGGGGAAGAAGAGATGGTTATAGGAATAGTCCTTATGTACCACCCCATAATCATGATGCCAGGGCTAGTAACTCAAGGACTGAAGAGATGTTTGATCGATTGTTGAAAAAGCTGAAATATAAGATGAGACTTTAAAGGAACTGAAATTGGATATCTCTAGTATACATCAAAAGATAGAGTCTCATTCGGAGGCCATCAAGCAACTCGAACAATAATTTGGTCAAGTGTCTACTCGATTAAATCAACGCCAAAAAAGGTATATCGCCAAGCAATACAGTGCAAAACCTAAAAAATGATGGGCATTGTATAACAGTCACAACAAGGAGAGGTAAGAGTACAATTGATCCTCCAATTTTGGTAGTTGTGGATGATAGGCATGAAGAGATAATTATGGAGAAGGGTGTGAATGGAAGAGATGAAGGCAACAAGGATGAGGTAAACATTAAAGTGGCTAAGGAGCTAGAGAAGGGTAAGACCATCCCTAGGCCTCCTCCTCTCTTTCCACAATGAATCAAGCAAAAGAAGGATGGTAAATTCAAATATTTCCTCTCCATGTTAAAGCAATTGTCCATCAACATTCCTCTTATGGAAACATTGGAGAAACTGCCCGGGTATACTAAATATATGAAAGATTTGGTGACTAAAAAGCGCAAGATGAGCCAAGAGCTTTCACAAGAGCTCCAACATTGTAGCGCCATTACCACCAAATCTTTAGTCCAGAAAAGGGAAAATCTAGGTGCATTTACCACCCCTTGTACATCGGCAATGTGGAGTTTGCAAGAGCATTGTGTGATTTAGGAGCAAGTATCAATTTGATGCCTTTTGCAGTGTTTAAAAAGGTTGGCTTAGGTTCTCTTGCTCCTACGTGAATGAGGTTATTAATGGTCGAATAAACAATCAAGAAACCGGAGGAAATACTTTATGATATGTTAGTGAAAGTGGATAAGTCCATATACCCAGCGAATTTTGTAATTCTTGATTGTGAAGTTGACTTTGAGGTCCCTATTATTTTGGGGAGACCATTTTTGGCCATAGGGAGACCTTGGTAGATATGGATTTTAGTCAATTCAGGTGTAGGGTGAATGATGCAGAGGTGATTTTTGACATTCGCTAATCTATGAAGCACCTTGATGAACTAAAAAGTGAAGTTTGGGCTGTTGAAGAATTTTGATCATTCAAGATAGCTAATCATGTCGCGACATTAAATCAGGCACTTTGGGAGGTAACCCAAGAGGTTTTGATATTTTTGCTTGTTTTTAAGTTCATTTTCATTTTGTGGATTCTTATGTAGTATTTTGATTGTGTGTTGATTGTTATTTTAGACATTAAATGGGTTGCATTTTGAGATAATGGTGTGTTTTGAGAAGAATATGCAGGTGTTGACCAAAATGGCAAAATTATAGAGATTTGCATCTAAAGCAGTCCCTACGACCTGGCCTACGAGTTGTAGTGCACTCTCAGCTCATAGTCCAATCTCGTCGAGACTTATAGTGATCAGATGAAGTTGGCACTCCAGCTAAGAGCCAACTTTATGACTAATACTATAAGCTATGAGTCGTGAATGGGGTTTGTAGTGCCCAGGTATGTTTTGAAATTTTCCTAATTGTTGGATGGTCTACGAGACCAACACCTACAAGCCGTAGCTCAAGCTATGACTCATAAGCGGGGTTTCGTAGACTCGACCTGGTGCATTATTAACCGCAACTCAGTGACTTATTAAAGGAGTGAAAATTACTTTAACCTAAATTTTAACCCTAATTAGCAAGAAATTACCCTGATCCTTTCCCCCAATCCTTTTCCGATCACTTCTCCGACACTCCAACCCCATTCCGACAAGTATTCTGGCGGCTAGGGTTTTGGACTTCCTTCTTATAAGTTTGCTTTCTTCAATATGTTCCTTGGTTTAGTTTAACTTCAAAACTTGCTTGGCTTTGAATGGTTTGACTAATGATTGAGATTAAACTGGTGCCAAGGCATATACT
The DNA here is from genome assembly GCA_000787875.1 of Solanum virginianum. Classification (NCBI taxonomy): domain Eukaryota; kingdom Viridiplantae; phylum Streptophyta; class Magnoliopsida; order Solanales; family Solanaceae; genus Solanum; species Solanum virginianum. The sequence goes on from DF359064.1 coordinate 84,997, forward strand.
TCAGGATTAAGTTGAAATTGCATAGATAAACTTAGGATTTCTTTGAGTAGAAGTAATTATGTTGGCCCTGAGTTGATTAACTTGTCTATGTCAATATGGTAAGATACTCATGCTATCATGTTATTTGTCTAATCAATTGGCTGTTAATGAGGGTTATGAAGGTTTACTAATTTGCAAGGTCATTGTAGCATGGTTATGTATCGGTTATGGTGATATAGTTAGAATCTTAGATTGATAACTACGTAATATACTTGTTGAACCATTTCCTAAATTAATTCTAAGTATGTGATTGAATAATCTTGTTTTGTGTGATTTGGGGGTGGTTATATGAGTACTTGTATGAATGAGTTGGGGATGATTGAATTGATTAAGTATAGATTGTTATATCCTTGTATTGGGGTAGATCTTTGTGGTGATATTATGTTGAGGGTTCAGGTTAACTTGTGCTTAGCACAAGAATATTATGATCTTGTGTCAATGTTGTTATGATTATATTTGGATTGTTTGTAAGGTTCGTGTGATGAGTTGAAATAATTAAGGTACCTACTACTCTTGCTATAGGAGTCTTCTAAGCTCGTAGATATGTCTACGAGTCATATTGCATCTCGTAGGAAGTAACAATGACTTTGACATCCTTTGTACTCATCATACGAGACCCACCTACAGGTCATAGATTCCTTTATGAACCGTAGTTGGGTTTCGTAGACTCATGCCTATCATAACTTTGGTCTTTACCACCTCATACGAAACCAATTTATGACCCGTAGCCACTACTACGAGTCATAACTGTCTTGTATATAGTTCCACTGTCTAATATTGTCATCTATCATAGGTTTATGAGACCACAGTACGACTCGTAGTCCTAACTAGGAGTCGTATCTGGCTCTCATAGCAACTGATTCAAGTTGCTTTTTCTTATGTTTTTCTTTTGCTCTTGCCATTCTTTTGTTGATTGTTTGGGGTTAATTTTGGTTTGTTTGTGATTATCTTCAGATATCATGGCCCCTAAGAGTAAACGTGCAGCAATTAAAGCTATTAAAGGAGACTTGTTGACGAGCCTTCGAACACTAAACACTCAGACAACAATCAGGCCTGGCTGAGTGGGCCAATTGAGGTCCATAATATTCATCTTGACCCAAAGGTTGAGGTGCCTCAAACTAGGGCTGCTGCAAAGGCTGCTCAAACTCAGATTCGAGATGTTAGTCCCTCCAAGTCTGAGAAGGAGGGCAATGGGGATGAGTCTGAGCAGAGTACACCATAAATGACTCCTTCAGGCACGGGGTCTAGTTCCAACGAGGATTCTCAGGTCAGAGAAGATGCACAATCCTCAGTTTCCCCATCTACTTCTTCAACACCGAATCCTGTAACTCATCAGTGGGGTGTCGACGGCATGAAGACTATATTTGATAAGGGCCTACAACCAAAGGGGAAAGGGAAAACCGTATGGTTAATTTATGAGGAGCCCCGATTGATTGATACTGGATTGGGCCATGTCCCAAGATTTGAGGATGCTATGACACGGTATAGGCTCAAATGGTTGACTGCCAAGTTTAATCGTTATTCGCTAGTCATGGTGCAGGAATTTTACGCAGCTTATGTAGCCACCATACTTCATGATCTTTCCAAAGGGAAGAAACCTCTCAACTATCCTAGATTGAGAGAGGTGTTAGTGAGAGGACGGTGGGTCGATATATTGGAGGAGACAATCCGTTGTGTTCTATTTGGTCCTACATACGAGCACCAAGTTCTGCAGCTGAGTTTGTTCGTAGATTGAGACAGATTATGATGCTACAATTGCAAAGAATACGACACAGAGGACAGAACTTTTGAGATAGGTTGTCGGACGGATTGCTGAGTGTGGTTCAGAGCCTGGCTTGGTCACTTCACATTTAGAGCCTATTATGAAGGCTTCCCTCTCCTTCCATACCAATTTTTGGTGGGTTATTATCAGAGCTCACATCCGACCAACTTTCATGGATAATATGTTTACATCAAAATGAGCGGTTTTAGTAGCAAATATCTTAGCTGGCTATGACATTGATTGGGTGAGACTTATAGCTGAGCAGATTCATGAGTCGGCGCTCAAGAGGACCACATGCATACCATTCCTGATTCGGATCTATAGATTTTTCCTAGCAGCAAAGGTGGAGATATCACTTCAGATAGATCCTTTAGTTGCAGCCCACCACACTATAGATCCCAACCTGATAAAGGCTGATGAGAACCCTGTAGCGCTTCGAGGGCACAGCCTCCTCCCATTCCTGAGCCATTCATGCCAGAGCCACGGGTTGAGGGTTCAACAACTGCCCCCACCACCACTCCAGATATGGCTACTAATGATAGACCCCAGCAACCTGAGGTAGTCGACATTGAGCGAGGCCCTATTTTAGTTGCACCTGTACTAGAGGCTTCTACATCACAGGTTTCCACATCAGGCATGATTCACATGTCCACGATTACTTTTCAGGACATGGCGTAGAGGTTATCACGTGCTAAGGCTCAGTTGTCTTGGCTTATGCAGTAGATTAGGCCATGGTCTGACAGACAGTTGAGGACTCGGAGGCTCGATAAAAGGCATTCACCATTTCCATAGTTGACTAGCGCATTGCTACAGTGGATGCCCGCATTGACGCCTTTGAGGACTGACTATAAAAAAGACTAGCTGAGGCCCATCCATCAAACTTGTCAGCCTTTTGTGAGGAGCTAGTAAAGTTTAAGGCTGACTTCACTTCCTTATTAGCGGCTCCAGTTGCAGTTCTCGAGTCTACACCTTTAGAGGAGCCAATAAAATAAAGATAAAAGGGCTAAGAGAGTTTTTCATAGCTTAAAAACATACAAAAGTCAAGAGAGTCAAGGCTCAAAACATCATTACATAACTTGTCCAACAACACCTCTATTTGATCTTTTTAATTTGGAGGATACCCATAGACTACTCATGGAAAGAGACCCATTATTGAGGATGATGGTATAGATGAGCGGCAGATGCATCACAAGACCTCCGAGATTGATGAGAAAGTAACAGAGGATGAGCTAACACGAGTCTTGAGGGAATAAAGAGAAGAAGAAAAGCGAAGGCAAGCCCAGAAGAAGGATAGATTATTGGGTATTGGCTCATCCAGTGCGGTTGCGGTGCAGACTACCCCGCCAGAGGGAGATGATTAAAGGCAGCTAGAGACTGGTGCTTAGGCACCAAGATATGTTTGTTTTTTTCACCTGTTTTATTTATTTTGGTTTTGATATTGTACATTCAGGACAACATATATTTTTTTCGATGAAGTGTGGGTAGGTATGGACTAGGGTGAAGTCTAACCAGCTTTTAGTCTATACCTACCCCAAATTTTGATCCCAAGATTTTCTCGTCTATGTTCTTTTTCCTCGTGGATATTTAATTTTTGTTGAACTGGCATATGTAGACCCCAAATTTTGATGCCAAAGTTTTCTTGCCCATGTTCCTTTTCCTCGTTAATATTTAATTTTTGTTGAACCGACATGTTTAGGATGTCTTATATGATATTTGTAGTATATAGTAGTTGAACTTATGGCATGTATCTTGTTTTTGATGTTTTATGAAATATTTTGAAAATTGATACCTATCAAAATTTTTGAGTAGTTGTTATATTGCAACCTTGTATGTTGAATGATTTAGCAATATGTGTTCTGATTAAGTGAGGGCAATTTGATACATGAAACATGATTTGTGAGTTTTTGTTGGCTATGTATGCAATGTCATGTGTGTGTAAGCTGATTTTAGCATTATATGCCAATTCAAAACTTACCCTATTACTTTAAGTTAGACTGGAAATTATATGGACTAGGAAGGGATCTTAGGCCCTTATTCTTTGAATTAGTCCACTTTGACCTTAAATGACCGATTAAATAAGAAATTCATCCCTTATTCCAAATGTTTGAGCCTTACATACACTATTTCTTTCTTAACACCGGATTAAGGCTATCCTTGTTTAGTGAAATACCTTGGGATTGGCCCTGGTCTATCCTTGAACATTGTGAACCTTGATTGAGGAAAAACCCTAAGTTGAGGGTGGCTACCAAAAGTGACTCTGATTTGGGGAATAGACATTATGCACTTTGATATAGGCTAAAAGACTAAGTTGAGGATGGCTAGTATAAGGGCAAAATAGCAAAAATGAGCTGGTGAGTTGGAAATAGAAAGAAAAAGTGAAGAATCATGTACCGGGTGAAAGAAAAAGAAAAAAAATGCCTTAGATTAAGTTAAACAAGCAAAATGATGTGTAAAAATGAGGCAAAAGCTGATTATGTGAAGAAAATACCCAAAAAAGCTTAAATATGAAGAAGAAAGGAGAATAATGTGGAAATGATTGGGTGTCAAGGTGAAAGTGTAAAAACGTGTGGTTCAAGGTTGGCCTTTAGTCACCAATTGTCCAAAATGTCATACCAAAGCCCCATGAGCTTACATTATAAGCTTATAAAGTCCTAAAGTGATCCTAGCCCAATTAATCAAAAGTCTGGGTCATGAGTAAATGGGCAAGCCCATGGTATTGGTCATCATGCATGAACGTTATTTGTGAGAGTGAGTATGTTTGCACAGTCCCATGGTTAAATTCTGAAATCTTCATTAAGTGTTAAAAGGGACTTCTTTCTTGTGAGGGCATATGAAGCGCATTGTCAACATTTTACTCGTTCAGTGATTGTGGATTGTGGATTGTGGACACTCCTTTGCTTGTCATAGTTGTGTTGTCAAATATATCAATATAATTTGACTTGCTAAATAGCTACTTGATCTTGTATTTAAAAAGCTGATAAGGGTACCTTAGTTGAATTTAAGTATAGTATGTGTCATTGGGTTGATTGTTATGTGTTGCTTTATTATCTATTTAGATTGAGTAATCGCTTAAGGACAAGAAACAACATAAGTTGAGAGTGTTGATGTGCTGTCAAAATATAGAACATTTAATACTTAAAACTTAGAATTTTATATGTTCTTAATGCGACTTTTATGATTTTTATGTGTTTTTGTAGGAAATATAGGTTCGCTCAATTTTGGCAAAAGTTGCAGACTTTTGCTGATTTTAGGACCTACGGGACCCTCTACGAGTCTTAGTCCAATCTAGAGTCATAAAGGTGGTTGTAACGATCCAAGCCCAGGGCGTCGATGTGACACAGCCAATGGGGAACCTGAAGGGACCCCAAACAAGCCTTTTAGCATATCATTCACACATCCTTGGTCGCAGAAGCAATTAAACAACAATAAAAAATAAAATAAAGATAAAAGGGCTAAGAGAGTTTTTCATAGCTTAAAAACATACAAAAGTCAAGAGAGTCAAGGCTCAAAACATCATTACATAACTTGTCCAACAACACCTTTAAACTTAGATTCGAGAGGGCCCAAGACAACTTTTCGAGCTCACCCTTTAGTATCAAAGTACAACATAAAGAGATAACAAGAATTAAAGAGCAAAGCTAGTGTCCTCGAACTTGAGGACTCACCAATAGCTTGTCTTCAAGAGAACTAACTATCCACGAGGAGGAGGATGATCAGATAGGGCTCGATTACTACACAATAACGTCATGTAGGCATAGAGTATGCTTTACTATGTTTGAATATACTAAGTATGTAGGATGCAATGCAACAAGAGATAAACGACATAATCGAAATGCTTAATTAGGCAATGAATTAGCATAATAGCAATATGGCATGTATGAATGATGCTTGAAGTAAAACATGCTTATATAGAACATATTACATATGTAGGAAGAGACCACCTTTATAGACCAAGCAAATTAGTACTAAAAATCCAAGGTACGACCACCCCTTGGGAAGTGATTGAGAAATATACCCCTTAATTGGTAGATGGGCATACTACATCCCATCATAGTGGTTAAGGTAAATACCCCTCAACATGGTAGAATGAGCATGACCACCCCCCATCAAAGTGATTGACAAATATACCCCCCAATTGGTAGATGAGAATAACTACCCCCCATCAAAGTGATTAAGGAATATACCACCCTCCCCCAATTGGTACATGGGCATACCACCCCCCATCATAGTGGTTGAGGCATATGAACCTCTCAATTGATTTATGGTGGTCACACCTCACATCCATGGTGATTGAGGTATCAACCCCTCAAATAGTTGATGGTGGTGTCACTCACCCATCATAGTGGTTGAGGCATAACACCTCCTCAACTAGGTGTGGTCAACTTATAACACTATAAATATCTTTCATGAAAATGACTCATACATACATTTCTTTCATCATCATAAAGTCACTTAACTCATATGTCATGCATTAGACCTTTAATGTCTCAAGATTCCATAACCAGACATTTTATCAAACACTTGGTGGGTGTTATATATATATATATATATATATATATATATATATATATATGTATATATTCCTTCCAACATTATAAAGTCACCTAACTCACATGTCATGCATTAGGCCTTCAATAACTCAAGAATTCATAACCGGATATTTTATCAAACACTTGGCAGATGAGCAATGCTAGTATAAAATCATATAATTCAAGAGTGAAATCATGTGAGAAAAACCAATATAAAACCACCCACCAATACTTGGTAATACCCTCATGTAAGATACATCAAAACCTTTCATCAATTCACATAATGGATCATAGATTCATAGCTCAAAACATGTTTAAACAGTCACATCTTATGAAATCCCAACATAGTTTGTAATCAACTTTCATAATAAGAGATACCTAGATAATCTAACTTGAAAACATGCAATTTATGTAAAAAGCAAGGTTAGGCACCATGGGTGAAAGGAACAAATGGCTAAAACCCACATACCTCAGCTTTGAAGATTTTCTTGGTGAAGATTTGAATGCAAACTTGGAACTTGAATGAAATTCTTGAGATCCGAAAAGAGATTGGGACACTTGAATTTGGGTGAAATATTTGTCCAAGTGTTAGAGAGGGTTTTAGGGAATGTCTTATATGATATGGAGTTGAAATATGACTAAGCATAGGTGTTTTTGCACATAGGAAGGCTTAGGCCCAAGACCCAAAGGCCTTGGACCAAAACAAAAAAACTAGCACAAAATAACACATCTCCGCGATGGCTCCGTGACACGGAGCAAACGCGTACCTTTACGGGAATTAAAATTTTTGTGAAATTTATTTTTCGCTACGGATCCTCTGAAATTTAGGTTATACCCATTCCCTACTCAATTTTGCCTTCTAAACAAGAATATGAAGTTGAATTTTCAATATCACGCACGAATTTTGAGATATATAAAAATTATGAATTTTGGTATTTTTGAGGCACATTTTAGGGCATTTTTTGGGGCGTTTCAGTGGATCTTGTATGTACTTCCAATGTTCAAAAAAAAGTTTGCAAATGTGAAGTTCAGCTATATGAGCCTCAAGTACAAACCGTAGTCCCTTCTATGGGTCGTAAAGGAGGGTGTCGTAGCAAGTTCCAGTGTTGATCAAGATTGGACCAAGAAACACAAGTGTAGACTATGAGAAGGCAGTAAGAGTTGTAGACTAGACTACGACTGATAGAGGTGAATCATAGCAGTGAAGTCCAAAATGCAAGATGCTAACCACAAAGTCCAATTACGGGTCATAATCCACACTACGAGTCATAACTGTGAGCCGTAACAGATGCCGACCAAATTTTCTAATTAATTTTAGGAACTCATTTGTAAATACTATAAATAGTATATTTTAGGTTTTTAGCACAAGTTTTCACATATTTTGAGAGAGTGAGAGAGAGCACAAAAGTTTAGAGTAGTTTTTAGGATTTTATCTTTGAAGACTCAAATTTGGAGATTAGATTCACTTGTGGATTCACTTCATCTTTCAAGATTGTTATTCTAAATAAAAAGTGGGTTTTATTGTTCTTCATTCTCTTTGAGTAAGTGATTAACTATGTCTTTTTCATTCATTATTGATTTATTTGTCCAAGTCATGAGTAACTAAACCCACAACTTGGGATTGTGGGAACCATGAAAATCTAACCTAGAAAACCCAGATTATTTACACTTCTTAAGTTGGGTATTTACATGTATTAGCCATATTCCTTCATTTTGCATATTGTTTAATGGTGGCCAACATTAAACCCCGCCTAGTGTCATGATCCGATTCAGGTGGTTAAGGTAAACCCACCAGAGTTCTTCGAGTCTTGGTGGCCAACATTAAACCCCGCCTAGTGTCATGATCCGATTCAGGTAGTGATGAATAAGAAAAGGGAATGGTTAACAGAATTCGATGATGTGTTCTCGCCTAATCAACCAAACTCGGCCAAGGAGAGTGTTAGAACCTGTCCATTTTCTGCCTCCGGAGGTGAAGCGAGCCAGAGTAGATAGATTCCTGCTGTTAAAGCAGCAGGGCAGGCCAGTCAGGGAATACAACTTGGAGTTTGATTCGCTGGCCAGATATGTGCCCACATATGTTGCTAGCATGACTGACCGGATACACCGGTATATAAGACCGTTTGAGGTATGTAAAGCAACCTTCCTTTTCGGGATGTCATAGCTAAGATAGGTTATGATACAGCCTCGAGAAAACTCTATTCTCTCAATTCGAGCATGTGTATGACCCGTATTTATTTCTTGGTATTCTTGTGTTAATATGTCATAACATTGATCCTTATGTCTTTGGAATTCATAAGTTGCAAAGGGTATGTGAAATTTAATTAGTTTTGAAAGAAGTTATTCTTTAACGATTTTAACACTACAAATGTCCATAACTTTTACAGAAAGGCTCAAATTGTTTTGAAATTCCTTGTAGGAGTTTGTATGATCTAGGATGAGTATATTCTCCATAAGTTGGGCCAGTTTGAGTCTCTATCATCTGTGGATACCGTGATGCCCTTTTATGCGATTTCGATAACTTTTGAAAGAATATGTAATAATTGTTTTTTCAATTTTAAATATGGCTACTTTACTTATCTTTTGGATATATGATAATGATTTTATGCATATGATTACTCACTACTTCGGTCATGCCTACTATGATATTATTCACCGGTTCCCGGGCAGATTAGTTATCGTGCGCATTATGATATACTCTGGTGTTATGCTGTGATGCGGTTTTGAACTTCACCCAAGGGCCGGGTTCTGCTTTTGTTTGGCGTTATGTTGTGATTGGGCTTTCTGCTATGTTTGGCGTTATGTCGTATTGTGATATATGAAGGAGATTCAGAGATTTATTTACTTTCTGGTGTTAGGCTGTGTTATAGTGCTATTGACAGGCGGGCGACCATAGTTCCTGTGCCGTACGTATTTCGTATTGACCCCCCTTCTTCGGGGGCTGCGTTTCATGCCCGCAAGTACTGATGCAAAGTTTGGTGACCTACTAGTTTAGGACACCCTTCTGCTATTTGGAGTGCTCCCCTACTTCTAAGCCCACTTTTGGTATATATATATTTTCGTTCGTTGCATTATATGTATTTGTTCATGGGTATGGCGGGACCCTGTCCCGTCCTTTGATTCTGTTAGTTTGTTTAGAGGTCTATGGATATATGTGTGTGGGTTGTGCCTAGTCCCTTTAATTTGACTCGTATTATGTGTTTGTTGGGCGGCTTCACCCGCCATGGCGGCCTTGTCGGCTCGTATATATATATGTTGTTGTGTTTGTTGGCTTTGTATGGCCTTTGTTGGTACCTTTTGATGTGCAAGGTTATTTTGGTATAGTCTGTAAAACAAAAGAAACTCTACCCAATTTTTTTTGTAAAATATATGTCATATGTTTGCCATTCGGCTTTATGATTATGTTTGGGTGCCCAATCCGGGCACTAGTCACGGCTCATGGGGTTGGGTCATGACAGAAGTGGTATCAGAGTGGTTTGTCCTCGTAATATCCATAGACCGTGTCTAGTAGAGTCTTTTTTATCAGTGTGTCGTGCACCACATCTATAAACTGGAGGCTACAGGACCGCTAGGATGTTATTTCTTTCTTTCTGATCTTAGATCATGTGATAGAGCTGTGTTAGTACGATGAATCCTTTCTGAACAATTGTGTTGTTTTCAGTGATGCCTCCAAGAAAGACCATAGCTGCCCAGAAGGGCAAGTCTACAGCGATAGGTGAGGCCAGTCGAGCCCGGGTGACTACTAGGGCTCATGCCTAGAATAGGCCTGATTTTCTACCCCCCAGCTAGTTCGGCTACACTGCCAGCTCCCGAGGTTCGAGTACCAGAGCCTCCAGCACCTTAGCTAGGTGCAGAGATTGGGGATATGCAAGAGGCGGTCCAGCTATTAACCCGACTGGTATCAGGACAGGCCCATAGGCAGGGCGTAGGCGATGATCAGGTAGGCCGCCATGACAGTTCGAGGGCTCGTGATTTTCTAACATGTAGCCCACCAGAGTTCTTCGAGTCTAAGCCCGCAGAGGACCCTCATGAGTTTGTCCGACAAATGCAGCAGCCCTGCGATTAATTAGTGCATTTGAGACAGAGTCAGTTGAGCTGGCGTCCTATCGGCTGCACGACGTAGCAGCTAATTGGTATGAGTCGTAGATGTTTCCCAGAGGTGAGGGTGTGTCCCTCAGCCATTTGGGGCGAGTTTATTGAGGCTTTTCTGGTCCATTTTCTGCCTCCGGAGGTGAAGCGAGCCAGAGTAGATAGATTCCTGCTGTTAAAGCAGCAGGGCAGGCCAGTCAGGGAATACAACTTGGAGTTTGATTCGCTGGCCAGATATGTGCCCACATATGTTGCTAGCATGACTGACCGGATACACCGGTATATAGTAGGACTAGATCAGTATTTATGTCTATAGTTGCTTGGTGATGGCAACCAGATCGGTATGGATATCACCTGTATTAAGGCCCACGCCCAGGGCATGGAGGACCGACGTAGGGAGCGCCAGCCTGATAGGGTGGATGAAAAAGGCCAGTCCAATAGGGCCAGATCATCTGGGTACTCAAGGGATTTTTTGAGGCAGGGGTCATGGTGGAGTTTCTGGGTCTAGCGATCCTTCGAACCGCACTTATGTATTGGCTAGCCGACAGGACCAAGGGTCGTGGTGGAGTTCCTTGGTCTAGCGATCCTTCAAACCGCATTTATGCATTGGCCAGCCGACAGGACCAGGAGGCGTCGCCAAATATCATCACAGGTATATTATTGGTTTTCTCTCGAGATGTGTATGCACTGATTGATCCTGGTTCTACATTATCATATATTTCCCCTTTGGTTTTTAATAAAATTGGGATATAGTCTGAGTTGATAGAGCCTTTTGAGGTAGCTACAACAGTAGGGGATTCTATTATTGCCAGTTGAGTTTATAGAGACTATTCGGTATTTATTTGTGGCCGCTGCACTATGGCCAATCTGGTAGAGTTAGATATGATTGAGTTCGACGTGATTATTGGTATGGACTAGCTAGCTTTTTGTTATGCTAATATTGATTGTCAAAAGAAGATAGTCCATTTTTTATTTCCGAGGGAACCAGTTATTGAGTGGGCGGGTAATACCGTATCACCGAGGGGTAAATTTATTTCATACCTCAAGGCAAGAAAAATGATCAGAAAATGTTATCTTTATCATCTAGATCGTGTACGTGATTTGGAGGCAGAAGCACCGACTCTTCAGTCAATCTCAGTCGTTAATAAATTCTCAGATATATTTTCGGATGAGCTTCCAGGTCTTCCTCCCGAGCGAGAGATAGAGTTTGCTATAGATCTGCTGCCAGACACTCAGCCTATCTCTATTCCTCCATATAGAATGGCAACGGCAGAATTAAAGGAATAGAAAGAGTGACCAGTTGCAGGGAGCTAAATGTTTCTCGAAGATAGACCTGCGGTCGGGTAACCACTAGGTGCGAGCGCTGGAGGAGGATCTTCCCAAGATAGCGTTCAGGACTCAGTATGGTCATTATGAATTCAGAGTTATGTCTTTTGGGCAGATGAATGCTCCGATCGTATTCATGGATCTTATGAATCGGGTATTCAGACCGTTCTAATTTATGTCTGTGATCGTGTTTATTGATGACATCTTGGTCTATTCTTGGTCAGAAAAGGAGCATGTGGATCATTTGAGGATGGTGCTTGGCACACTTCGGCACTAGAAGTTATATGCTAAATTTTTTAAATATGAATTTTGGCTGTCTTCAGTGGCATTTCTAGGGCATATTATAGGAGCAGATGGTGTCTGGGTGGATTCCCAGAAGATTGAGGCCGTAAAGAATTGACCTAGGCATACGACGCCAACAGAGGTGCATAGCTTCCTGGGATTAGTTGGTTATTATCAAAGATTTATGGAGAAATTTGCTTCTATTTCAGTGCCTTTGACAAGGCTAACTCAGAAGGGAGCGAGATTCCAGTGGTTTAATGCTTGTGAACGTAGTTTTGCAGTTGCTGAAGGAGAAGTTGACTATGGCTCTAGTCCTGACTCTTCCCGAAGGTCCAGATGGGTATATGATTTATTGTGATGCCTCTGGTGTTGGCTTAGGGTGTGTGTTGATGTAGCATGGCAAGGTGATAGCTTATGTTTCCCGATAGGTCAGGAAACATGAAAAGAATTATCCTGCTCATGATTTGGAGCTAGATGTGGTGATTCATGCCTTGAAGATGTGGAGACATTATTTATATGGGTTTCACGTTGATATCTATACCGATCATAAGAGCCTCCAGTACATCTTTAAACAGAAGGAGCTAAACTTGCGACAGCGAAGGTGGTTAGAGTTGCTGAAAGATTATGATGTTGATATTCTCTACCATCCTGGGAAACTAATGTTATGGCAGATGCACTTACCCGCAAGTCCATGGGTAGTTTAGCGGACACGCCTTCAAAGAGGAAAGAGATAGTCCACGATATTCATCAGTTGGCCAGTCTTAGAGTTCGTTTGGCTGATTCGATACCAGACACGCCTTCAGAAAGGAGAGAGATAGTTCGCGATATTCATCAGCTGGCTAGTCTTGGAGTTCGTTTGGCTAATACCGGAGATGTTGGGGTTTCTGTTCGAGGTATGGCTGAATCTTCCATTACAGAAGAGATTAAGCAGCGTTAGTACGAGGATACTATTCTGGCTCAGTACAGAAACACAACCCTTGAAAAGGGAGAAACCCCATTTGAACTTACCTCCGATGAAACATTCGTACTCAAGGGCAGGTTATGTGTACCTGATGTTGCAGGTTTACAGCGATAGGTTATGGGCGAGACATATTATGCCCGCTATTCTATTCACTCAGGGTCAATGAATATGTACCATGATCTCAGATGTTTATATTGGTGGGATGGTATGAAAAGAGTCATAGTAGAGTTCGTCGCTCAGTATCTGAATTGCCAGCAGGTTGAAATTGAGCATCAGAAGTCAGTGGGCTATTGCAGGAGATGGAAACACCGATGTGGAAATGGGAGATCATTAATATAGATTTTATTACGAGTTTACCTCGCACTCTACGGGGGTATGACTCCGACGTGGAAGTGGGAGATCATTAATATGAATTTTGTTACAGGTTTACCTCACACTCCATGGAGATATGATTCCATTTGGGTTATTGTTGATCGACTGACGAAATCAACCCATTTTCTTCCGGTCTGAACTACCTACTCAGCTGAGAATTACACTAGGCTTTATATCAGGGAGATTGTGCGCCTTCATGGTGTTTCCGTATCTATTATCTCCGACAGAGGTGCCCAATTCGCAGCAAATTTCTGGAGATCATTTCAGGCAGGCTTGAGGACTCAAGTGAGTCTCAGCACAGCATTTCATCTCCAGTCGAATAGGCAAGCCGAACGCACTATTCAAACATTGGAAGATATGTTACAGGCCTGTGTTATTGATTTTAGAGGTAGCTGGGATGATCAATTACCGCTTGTTGAATTTGCTTATAATAATAGCTACCACTCCAGTATTCAGATGGCACCGTATGAGGCATTGTATGGTCAAAAGTGTAGGTGAATTTGCTTATAATAACAGCTACCGCTCCAGTATTCAGATGGCACCGTATGAGACATTGTATGGTAGGAAGTGTAGGTCACTGATCGGTTCGTTTGATTTTGGAGAGACTGAGTTGATTGGCCCAGATGTGATTCAGCAGGCAGTGGATAAAGTAAAACTCATTCGGGAGCAGTTGTTAGCAACTCAGAGTCGACAGAAATCTTATGCAGATAATCGACGTCGACATTTAGACTTTCAGATTGGTGATTGGGTATTCCTTAAGGTATCACCTATGAAAGGTGTTATGGGGTTCAGTAAGAAGGGATAGCTCATTCTGAGATATATTGGCTTATATCAGATTGTCCGTAGAATAGGCAAGGTTGCCTATGAATTGGATCTACCAGCTGATTTGGAAGCGGTACACCTGGTATTCCATGTTTCCATGCTTCCTAAGTGTATTGGCGACCCTTCCAGAGTCTTCCCTGTGGATGATATCCAGGTCACAGAAGAACTATCGTATGAAGAGCAGCCCGTAGCCATATTGGATTGTCAGGTAAGGAAATTACGAAATAAAGATGTAGCTTCTGTTAAAGTGCTGTGGCGAAATAATAACCGAGAGGAAATGACCTGG
>DF359063.1:4582-17738 GCA_000787875.1 Solanum virginianum
ATCCTTTTATCATCATAAAGTCACTTAACTCATATGCCAAGCATTAGACCTTCAACAACTCAAGATACATTAACCGGATATTTTATCAAACACTTGGTATGTGTGCAATGCTAGTGTAAAACCATGCAATTCAAGAGTAAAATCATGCAATAAAACTTGAAGTAATCAACCCACCAATACTTGGTAATACCATATTGCAAAATACATTGAAACCCCTCATCAAATCTCATAATAAATCATAGTTTCATAGCTCAAAACATGCATAGTTGCAATAGACAAATCATCTCATATTAAAAGCTTGAAATAGGTAAAAAAAATGTTTTAAATCATTATTTCATAAAAATTCAACATAATTTATAATCATAATACATAATAAATAATCCCTATCAGTAACTTAACTTGGAAACATGCAATTTTCATAAAAAGAGAGAGCTGGGCACCGTGGATGAAAGAATCCAATGGTTGAAACTCACATACCTTAGCTTTGGAGAATCCCTTGATGATGGTTGATATGAGAAATTGAAGCTTGAGTGATTTCTTAAGATCCGGAGTGCGTTTTGGCACTTGAATTTTGAGTGAAATATTTGTAAAAGTGTTTGAGAGAGTACTGAGGAATGTCTTCTATGATATGAAAGTGAAATATGGCTAAGTATAGGTATTTTCACGTATGGAAAGGCTTAGTCCCAAGACATAAAAGCCATGGACTGAGATAAAAAAAATTGGCAGCAAAATACACTACTTCATGATAGGTCTGCATCGCAGACTACTACTGGAATTGCAAATTTGATAAAATTTATTTTTCGCTATGAGTCCTCTAAAATTCACATTATACCTATTTCCCACTCAATTTTGCCCCTGAACAAGAATATGAAGTCAGATTTTCGATATCATGCTTGAATTTTGAGATACATAAAAATTATGATTTTGGACACTTTTGAGGCATATTTTCGGACACTTTTTGGGGTCGTTTCATACGTGATATCTCTATTCACAATCATTACTATCGTCTCGATCATTTCTTTACCTTTCCAATGCTAAATAAAATGATTATTGGACTCAACCCATTCACTATGACTATCAACTCCTAATATTTTTTTCCCATTGATGATGTTGAAGGCATCTAAAAAATTATAGTTTAAAGTATGACATGAGAAAACTGTACAAAAATATAATAACTGCTGTATTTTATTCAATAATTACTTCATCAGTTAAAACATTAGATGCAACAGGCGTTGCAATACATTCAACAATTATTGAAAACTGCTGCAGGAAGTGGTGAACCAGTTGCTTAAAAATATTTTGACTATTATTTTATATCTTTTAGCAACTGCTCTATCTATGTTAACATATATTGTAACATTGCTGAAAATAGCTCAGTAGTGAAGAATTGCAATGATGGCAAAAATAACAATAAAATACAAAACTCAAATAAACAACATTACATTCACTTTGATCAGTCATAATAATGATTAAAAGTTATCTTTCAAAGCTATATGAACAAATACCCCAAAAGTCAATTTTTTTCTCCCAAATTTGAAGCTCCAATATTAGTAAAACAGTGACAAGAAGAAGAAGAAGCAGCCGATGTTGTACAAGAAGAAGAAGAATTCACAGGAAAGGTACAAAGAAGAAGAGGAATTCATGGCCAGCCGTTAAGAAATTTTCCAAAATAGGCCAATTAGGGTATTTTATTTTAGTGGGTTGAAAAGTACAAAGAAAAACTTGAGGACTTATTTAAAAATAGTCAAATATTGTTAACTCTTAATTATAAACTTGTAGCTTACACCTAATTCTTAAACTTGAGTCACTTTTTTTAATTTTTGAAATATTTTGTCGCCCTCAATTCAATCTCCCAAGGCAGTTTGACATTCCCAACAAAATATACCATTTTTTTATATAAAAATAATTATTTTTATTGTAAATAGGTGTCATGTGCCACCTCTTGCTCAAGATGACTTGGCAAGAGATGGTACAGGCTAGGTAATTAATTGTCCATGTGTTATCTCTTGGCAATAGGTAACCATGTTGTTATCATTTCAAATGGTTATAAATAGCCTTATTTAATGAGAAAGAAAAAGTGGAAAAATTGAAAATTACCAAAAAGAGAAATATAGACTTTCTTTTAAATTTTATATTTTGTGATTTTTCCTCTTTGTATTCCTTTTAATATTAGCTTTTATAACATGTTATTAGCACTAAGCTTTGTCATTTTCAAGCTACTTCAGACAGATAAAAAGGGTAAGACTTTTATTTTTGTAAAAATATCTAATATTTCTAAACTTGACTTTGTTGCCCTGGATAAATTGGGGAAAGGTTATTCATTATGGGCACTAGATACTAAAATATACTTGGATATCATAGGTTTGATAGACACCATCAAAGATAATAATTAGACATCTAGTCATGATCATGCCAAAGCTATAATATTTCTCCGTCACCATCTTAACGAGGGGTGAAAATGCAGTATCTCACTCTGAAAGATTACCTTATACTATGGAACAATCGAAAGATAGATATGACCACCTGAAGTTGGTCATCCTTCCACATGCACATCATGATTGATTTAATTTAAGGTTGCTGGACTTTAAAAGTATAACTGAATATAATTTTTCTATGTATAGAATTATATCACAGTTAAACTTATGCAGAGAAAATGTCATTGACCATGATAAGCTTGAGAAAATATACTCTACATTTCCTCCCACAAATATTCTCCTGCAATAGTAATATGGGGGAATGGGCTTTAAAAGATATTTTTGAATTAGTTTCGCATCTTCTTATTGCTGAACAATGATATGCCACCAAAATATGATATTTTTGATGCTTTAAACTTAGAATTTTGCGTGTTCTCAAAGTGATGTTAGTAGGTTTGATATATTTTTGTGCTGATGTTTAGGATATCAGGAATCAGAATGTTTTTGGGCCAAGTTATGCAGATTGCAGATTTTTGATGAAGTACGAGGCTTTCTGCAGGCTATGGTTCATTCCATGGGTCGTAGGTTGGTTTCACAGGTTGGATCCAATGAAAGGTTAATTTTCAGATGTTGAAGATACATGTTATAAAATGAGCAATAAACCATTGATGGCCCATATACTTTTACGTATACTGAAGATCAAAAAATATGCTTAAGTGCTGAACTATTATCAGCCGAAGACTCCTACGATTCATAAGTTAGGTGATAAGTCGTAAACCTATTCATGCCTCGAGGATCAGAGTTTTATAGATTTATTGAAGAGTTAACAGACAAAACCCCTTATGAGTCGTAAGTCAGAAGATGGTCAGTCAGAAGGGTTCGTACTTGGAAGACAGATTTTGTGCATTGCAGTCTACAAGGTCAGTTATAGGCCATGATTTCATCTATAGCCTGTAACTATGTTTGTTTGATTTCCTGATTCTAATTTTCCCATATCATTTAGAATTTGTGTTTTCACTTATTATAAATAGGTTTTTAGGGTTTCTTAGAAGAGGATGATAGTCAGAACATCCAGAATTCATTATTTGTGATTATTACTTTGTTCTTGGAAATTATTGTTGACTTTACATTCAAGCTATAACATTATTATTTCTAGTGAAGATTTTGAATTTTGTATTCTTTAATTTATTGGTATCATAGTTGGTATCATTCAAGCTATATGTACATTTTTATTCGTTGCATTGTGTATATTGTTTAGGGGTACGACGAGGCCCTGTCCCATTCTATGATTCTATCAATCTCTTTAGAGGTCTGTGGATCTATATGTGTGTGGGTTATGCCCAGTCCCTATGATTAGATCTGTATGATGCATATGTTGTGCGGGTTACTCGTCATGGCGGCCTTGTCTACCCGTATATGTTGTTCGATTGACTCTGTCTGGCATCTGTTAGTACTTTCTGATTACAGGAATATTTTGGATAGTCTGTAAAACAAAAGAAACTCTGCTAACATTTTTCTAAAATTTAAGTCATCTATTTATAACTCAGTTTTGTGATTGTGTCCGGGTGCCCAATCTGGGCACTAGTCACGGCCCACGGGGCTGGGTCATGACAATTACTTTGTTCTTGGAGATTACTTTTGACTTTATATTAAAGCTACAACATTGGGATTTCTTGTGAAGATTTTGAATTTTGTGTTCTTCAATTTATAGTTGTAAGTGTTTAATTATGCTATTCCATTACATGATTTCTTCATCTATAACAAATATGAGTAGCTAAATCCACAACAAGGGTTCTAGAACCATGAAGAACTAACAAAGTAAAAATTGGATAATTCATAATCCTTGGAAAGTGTGAGCGTATATTGATTATCTTTTCGATATGAATGTTTTTAGATGATGACCAATGTTAGAACTTGTCTAGTTCTTACTTACTGGATTAATGGGATAATGAATGGGATAAGGGATAATTTAACAGGATTTGATGTGATTACTCTCGTCTAATCAACCTGAATGGATCAAGAGATGATTTTACTGGGACAAGGTAAGGGTTAGTAATGCGACACCTCAAGGATGGATCAAATCACGTGGTGAAATTTGCCTAATTCTTGGACATAAGTTACCAATTCTTCATGCTACACTATAGAAAAGTTTATGATTATCTGGCTATACTGAGTTAGGGGTTCATGAAAACACAATACCCTTGTTACTTCTCTCATTGATTTCACAACACTTGCACTTAATGGTTTGAGTCTAGTTTAGGTTTATGTATTGCATTTTACAAAACCCCCCTCTCGGGAAGTAAGTCAATTAATTCATTCTAATTGCTTATAATAATTCCACGTATAGATGTTATTTCTCATGGGATCGACCCTAACAATTTTTAGGTTCTATATTTTAATAATGATTGGTTATACCTTGATTTGGAGGTATAGTTTGGGCGTGATCAAACAACATAACAACCTATTGATGAAAATCATGAGAGCGGGCACATTGGTTCTATTCTACTCCCGGAAGTGAATCAGGAAAATTATCACCAACTCAAAAAAGCTCGTGGCCTCAGTTGTGGTCATGGCTATGGTCATAAAAAGAATTATAATCGTGATGGTTATCTTGCACCATGAAATGATCAGCAGTATAAAAATAAGGGGGAGATACAAGAGGTTGTGCGAAAGAAAAATTTAGAAAGCATATGCCACAAATGCAAAGGAATGGGACACTGGTCATGTACCTGTCGAGCATCAAACTATCTGGTTTAGCTCTATCAGGCATTCTTAAAATGGGGTGATAATAACTAGTAACAAACTTTATCTCTAAAGATAATGCTAAACCCATACATAAGGTAAGTAGTAATTTTATATCTGCAAATAATATTGAGCCCATTAATTTGGATGTAGTTGACTTTTTTGATCTCCCAGAAGAAAAAATAATTAGTGATGAACCTGCTGTAGTCTAGATAACTTTCTTTTCTATTTGTTTATGCTCGTTGGTATATGTTGATATTTATCTAGTTTTTGTAAATAAATAAAGTATGTAATGACTTTGTTTAGTAGTAATGTATTACTTTATTTTATTTTTGAAGAAAATATGGATATGCCTCAAATTTTATTTGGATCAGTGATCAATCGTAAGGATATTGATGTAATTGATAATGGAATAACTCATGCCATTTTCAAAGATGAGAAATATATTTTTTACTTGCTTAGAAGAAAAGTAAATGTTACTACAATATTTGGTAATTAAAAATTAATTGAAGGCTCTAGAAGAGCTACTATATTTCTGACTAAGGGGACAAAACTTGTTATAGAAGACGCACTTTTCTCTTTTAATTCCCAAGAAACTTGTTATGTTTCAAAAATAACCACCAAACTGAATATCATGTTGAGGCACTAAATGAAATGAATGTCGAATATCTTTGTATAACCAAGAGTGTCTTAGGCCAAAAACATATTTTTGATAAATTACCAAACTTATCTTCTAGCCTATGTTATGCAATATTAGTATAATGAGGCACATTTGATTATAAATCAGGAGTTTATTGATTTAAATACTTTTGTGCTATGGCATGATTGAATAGGTCATCCTAGATCAATAATGATGAGATGAATTCTTGAAAATTCAACTGGGTATCTATTAAAGAACCTAAATGTTCTTACTAATAACAAATTTGCATGTGCTGCTAAATATCAAGGCAAGTTAATTGCCAGACCATCACCTCTGAAGGTTGACATCGAATCCCCTAGTTTTTTAGAACATATACATGGGGATATATGTGGACCCATTCATTCACCTAGTGGATTGCTCAGATATTTTATGGTTCTAATAGATATATCCTCAAGATAGTATCATGTGTGCCTCTTATCAACTCGCAACTTGACATTTGTGAAGTTATTAGCACAAATAATAAGGTGAAGGGTGCAATTTCCAGATTATCCTATTAAGACCATTCGCCTCGATAATGCTGGAGAATTTACATCCCAAGCTTTTGATGATTACTACCTATAAATTGGGATAAAAATTGAACATCTTGTTGCTCATGTTCATACTAAAAATGGCCTTGCAGAGTCATTTATTAAGCATCTACAATTGATAACAAGACCACTACTTATAAAAATGAAATTACCCACTACTGTTGGGGGTCCTGCTATCTTATATACAGTTGCACTTGTTCATCTTAGACTTACTAATTGTAATAAATACTTTCCATCACAATTAATATTTGGTCATGAGCCCAATGTCACTCATCTATGAATATTTGGTTCCTGTAGCATTATCGTAATGTACTAAGTTTAGAAACTTATTCACTGCTCGATTTGTAGATTGTCGGTTTGATAAAATAACTTTCCTGCAATTAGGGGGAGTGAAGGATCCTAAAAGGAAAATTACATGGAAGGTTTTATCACTATCTCATTTTGATCCATGGACCCGTATATATGAGTAGGAGGTCCAGAAGATCATCCATTTGCAGAAAATAGCAAATCAAATATCAGATGCATTTAATGATTTGAAACAATAACTAAATTATATATCGCTGCAGTGAATATACCTATTCGGATTGACGTCCCCAAAGGACCATCTACTAATGTCATAACTTTTGAATCACAAATATGCTTGAAGGGTGATAGATCATTGGGTTCAAAGCATAAATCTCCGAGAAAAAGAAGCATGAGAAATGATAAAGATGAGGTCCAAGAACTGATTAATCCTAATGTTTCTTAAGAAATTAGTAAACCCGAGATTCAAGTGAATGAATGACTCTTAATAAATTCTCAGGTGATGGGATAAATTTAGATTGATCGAAAGTTATAGTAGATAATATTTTTGCATACAATGTTACACTTGATCTTATGCAGAACATAAGATATTGAGCTTAAATTTATTAAAGAATGTTGATAAAGATGTGATTGGCCAAAATGAAAAGAGGCAATTCAATTAGAATTGAATTCACTTGCTAATCGTGAAGTTTTCAGACCTGTAGTTCAAACCCCGTGATGGTATAAAATCAGTTGGCTATAAATGGATTTTTCTGAGAAAGAGAAATGAAATTTTGAGATACAAGGAATTCCTTGCTACCGAAGCATTCTCTCAAAAGCCCGATGTCAACTATGAAGAAATATATTCACCCATTATGGATGCAATAACTTTTCAATATCTCATTCGTTAGCTGTACATGAAAATTTTGAAATACATCTAATGGATGCGGTTACAACTTACCTTTATGATTCACTTGATAATGAAATTTATATGAGAATTTCGGAAGGATTCAAATTGCCTGATGCATGTAATTCTAAATCTTGGAAGATGTTCTCAATCAGATTGCAAAGATCATTGTATGGTTTGAAACAATCAGGACACATGTTGTATAATCGTCTTAGTGAATACTTGCTAAATGAAGGCTATATATATGATGTCATTTGTCCTTGTGTCTTTATTAAGAATACACAATTTGAATTTGCTATACTGGCTATTTATGTTTATGACATAAATCTCATTGGAACTCATGAAGAAGTTCAAAGGGCAATTAAATATCTAAAGAAAGCATTTGAAATGAAAGACCTTGAAAGCCAAAACTTTGTCTTGGTCTGCAAATTAAACATTTAGCCAACAGGATCTTCATCTACCAATCTACCTATATTGAGAAAATTTTAAAATGATTTTACATGGAAAAAACTCATTTATTAAGTGCTCTAACGGTTGTTTGATCACTTGAAGTGACTAATGACCCATTCCAACTTATAAAAGCGAATGAAGAATTTCTTGGTCCTGAAGTATCATATATTAGTGCTATTGGTGCACTTATGTATCTTACAAATTCAACTAGACCTGATATAACACTTTTTATCAATTTGCTAGCAAGATATAACTCATCCCCAACACGGAGACATTGGAACGGTGTTAAGCATATTCTACGATACTAAAGGGAACTATTGATATGGGTATATTTTATACTAATAAAGGTTGTACATATCTTATTTCTTATGCAGATGCAAGTTATTTATTAGACCCATATAAAGCTCGATCTCAAAGAAGGTATCTATTCATATACAGAGAAACTGCTATATCATAGCTATCTACGAAGCAGTCCATTGTTGCCACTTCATCAAATCATACTGAGATAATAGCAATTCATGAAGCAAATATAGAATGTATATGGTTGAGATCAATAATTCAGCATGAAAGAAAGGTATGGCCTGGTAATGGTGTCAAAGTACCCACGGTCATATTTGAAGACAATTCTGCGTGTATAGCTTAATTAAATGAGGCTTCACAAAAGGAGATAGAGCGAAAAATATTTCACCAAAATTATTCTTCACACATGATCTCCAGAAAAATGGTGATATTGCCATTCAACAAATACATTCAAGTGATAATCAAATAAATTTATTAACCAAATCTTTATCAGCCTCAACTCCTGAGAATATGGTACACAAGATTGGAATGTGGAGACTCCACTACTTGGATCATGGTCTTTAACAAGGGGAGTAGAATATCTAATGTAACTTTTTTTTCTTAATCAAAGTTTTATCCCACTAGATTTTCATGGTAAGGTTTTTAATGAGGCAACCAGTAAAACGTATTAAAGATACTTAGAACTTTTCTTTTGCATGTACAATTAAGGGGGAGTATTGTAAGTAGGTGTCATGTACCACCTCTTGCCCAAAATGACTTGGCAAGAGATAGTACATGCTAGGTAGTTAATTGTCCATGTATCACCTCTTGGCCAAGGAAATTTGGCAAGAGGTAAACACATTGTTATCGTGTCACGCCCCGAGAGGGTACCCTAGGCATAATCGACACTCGAAGAGTATTACTAGTCCCCAAGCAAACCACCTAGTCTCATCGCATTCCTTCAATCCATTTATTAGCGGAAGATAGCAAAGAAATAGCTAACTATCAGTGGGCTATAAACTATCAACTATACCTATTAAAAAATATGAGTAAAGAGGAACAATCTCGGTATAAAAAAGGAAAAGGGGAAAAGAACCCCAACATTAACCATCATATGTCTATGTCTATGAAACCTCTATAACTACTATCTAAGAAGGTAACATGACAGGCTATGGCTACCACCATCAAATGAAATAACTCAAAATAGATAAAAAGATACATATGTCCTCCAAAAGCAAGGGAGGACTCACCAAGTCTCTGTTTGGGGATCTATGAACCTCAACGATTAGATTACTAAAGTCCTCCATCTACAGAATCTGCATCATTAAATGATGCAGCGCCAAAGGGGCTATACAACATAAAATGACATCAGCTCATCAATCACTCAACCTCAACTAAGAGTAAGGACCATGACTCTATCACATTGCTATCCATCAAGACATCACATAATCAAATCAATCTCAGAGTACTATCAACAAGAAAGCTATCTGGGAGTTTCTATAACCGACAATCACCACCTATGAGCCAGTGATGATACAATGAAGAGATATTGTTGCCATATCCGGCCAGTTCCTTGCTGGGGGTAAAGGACGAGTCTGTTGGGGATCCCAAAGAAGTCTGTCAAGTCCTTTGCAGGACAAAGGAGACATCTTCTTTCATGGTCCAATCCTCTCCGATGTTGACCACGTAGTTAATGAGTACAAGTGGGACTCACTCTTACCCATTATGGTTCTAATACTTCTCCCAGGACTTGATATGCCCATAAGTCTATCATTATAAGGCTGGTTATCTAACCAACCCCCCTCAAGCAGGGACCTCATCTCATATGACAATCTATTAACTTAAGGAATAGGTTCTTCCTCTCAAAGCTTGGGTTCAACCTCATTTAGACTCTAAGAACACTAATTCTATCAACTTTGGCCATCAACATACTTATCGCAAGACCCAGACCATAACAATCAATATAGTCAGACAGTCAAGGCTTTAGACATTACCCCTAAGTTAATTCTTGAAGTTTTTTTACAGAGAGTTGATGTAGGATAAGTACATAATCACACAATAATACATGTAAACAATCAATTCAAAATATGATGATCATCAAGTCAAGATATTGTATAGATATTAAAGATAAATTTCAAAAAAAATCTTCATGAATTATAATTCAAAACCTATCAACTATCAATCTCCAACTTACTACATTAATTAGGGCACATGGGAGAACTAGCCTTTACATACTCGGGATGAAGATTGTATAAATCTTCAAGTAAATCTTGACCTTGAACTTGGAAACCCTCAAGCTATCTCTTCTTCTCCTCTTAGAATCTACGGTTAGACATGGAAGAATGTGGGTTTTTTGAAACCCTTTCGTATGAATTTAGGCATAAAATACATTTTGGGACTTAAAAATGGGTTGAGAATGACCAAAATACCCTTTCTAAAATTTAAAAGAAAAAGTTTAAAATTGGTCCACTGGTCGGCGATGCGCCAGGAGCATAGACCAGTGCAAGTTTTTGGAAAACTCAATTTCCTATCAAAAATATAAAAAAACTTTAAGTGTTATTCCGCGCACCCTCCGCATCGCGCCAGGGGCACGGATCAACACTATTTCGCCATTAATTAGCAAAAAATATTTTTTGACCGGATTGCTCTTAAATCGGGTCGAGACCATTCTCTCACTTGATATTTTGCACTGAATGCAAATTCGGTCTTAAATTTCCCATCAGACCTTTAGAAGACGAGTTGTGCGCATAATTACATTTTAGGGGCATTTCGATAATTTACGGGGTGTTACATCATCTCCTCCTTGGATCATTCATCCTCGAATTATGAGTAAAAGTAGAATAAAAGCATAAGTGACCTCAAAACTCATCTCATTCCTCACTCGGGAACTCTCAAACTCTCAACTATTCATCACTTATCTATCTCTATCCTAGACTTGGGAATAGAATCAGATTAAGACATCAACTTAAAGAAAGAAATTTCAACAACGCTAAGGATATTGACATTACCTTCAACATCATCATCATTTGGCATGAATAGGTGTAGGTATTTTAGTTTCATTGCTTCCTCAGCTTCCCATGTAGCTTCCTCAACCAATTGATTCCTCCATAGAACTTTAACGGAGGCTATCTCTTTGTTCCTCAGCTTGGGAACTTTTCGATAAAGGATTTTGATTGGAATTTCTTCGTAGGATAGGCTATCCTTCACTCCCGTACTCTCAATATGGATTGCCACAGCAGGATCTCCCAAACACTTCTTTAGC
This sequence comes from Solanum virginianum, assembly GCA_000787875.1. Lineage (NCBI taxonomy): Eukaryota > Viridiplantae > Streptophyta > Magnoliopsida > Solanales > Solanaceae > Solanum > Solanum virginianum. Next base: position 16,146 of record DF359063.1, read on the forward strand.
ATTGACACATGAAACACCAGGTGAACTTCATCTAACTCGGAAGGCAAGTCCAACTTATAAATGACCTTCCAATCCTCCTCAAAATCTGATATGGTCCGATATAACAATAACAACAACAACATACCCAGTGCAATCCCACAAGTACACTCTAACCATTTTGTGTAAACGACCTTTTTATCTTTCACTTTGCCCTGGACTTCATCATTCCTCCACCAAGTGCAATCCCACAAGTGGGGAGGATAGAATGTACGTAGACCTTACCACTACCTCATAGAAGTAGAGAGGTTGTTTCCTGGGCACCCTCATCTTGAAAACCCATAAGCAGAATAAACTAGATATGACAAACAGTAAAATAAAGGGAACAACAAAAAAACAACTAACAAAAATAGAGAAACAACAAATAAAAACCACACATGTTACAAAACACTACTACTCCTCCATCCTACTATACTCCATGACTAGATAACCACCTAACCCTACCACCAATTAGCCTACTACTCTAATTCGCGACCTCCACTTTTTTCTATCTAGGGTCATGTCCTTGGTGAGATCAAGTTCCTCCATATCATGTCTGATCACCTCCCCCCAATACTTCTTTGGTCTACCTCTACCCCTCTGAGTAGCTCCTAAAACCAATCTCTCGCACCTTCTAACAGAAGCATCGGTACTCCTTCTCTACATATGTCTAAACTATCGCAATCTTGCTTCCCTCATCTTTTTAGCCACCGGAGCCACCTTTAGCTTCTCACGTATAGTCTCATTCCTAACCTTATCACTCTTGGTGTGACCACACATCCATCGCAACATCCACATCTCTGTGACATGTATCTTCTGGACATGTACCTTTTTTATTGGCCAACATTCCACCCCATATAGCAAAGATGGTCTAACTACCAATATGTAGAACTTACCTTATAGTTTAGGTGGTATCTTTTTATCACACAGTACTCCAAATGTAAGCCTCCATTTAGTCCATGCCGCCCCAATACGATGTGTGACATCATCATCAATATCGTCGTTATTCTGGATGATGGGCCCCAGATACTTAAAGCTTTCCCTCTTGGGGATTAGTTGAGTGGCAAGCCTCACATCAAAGTTTGCTTCATCTCTCTCAACACTGTATTTGCACTCCAAGTATTCAGTTTTGGTCCTGCTCAATTTGAATCCTTTACACTCCAAGGCGTATCTCTAGGCCTTCAACCTATCATTAACTTTAGTCCAAGTCTCATTAATCAGTACTATGTCATCCGCAAATAGCATACACTATAGTACCTTCTCCTGGATAGATCATGTTAACTCATCCATCACCAAGGCAAACAAGAAAGGGCTCAACACAGATCTTTGATGGAGTCCCATCTCAACTGGAAAATACTCTGAATCTCCTCCCATCGTTCTTGCCCGAGTTTTGGCTCCATCATACATATCCTTAATTGCCTTGATATATGCCATTGGGACACCTTTCATCTCTAGACACCTCCATAGGACATGCCTTGGGACTTTGTCATATACTTTCTCGAGATCAATGAACACCATATGAAGGTCCTTCTTACTTTCTCTATATTTCTCCACTAATCTCCGAACAAGATGAATTGC
>DF359063.1:18763-51454 GCA_000787875.1 Solanum virginianum
CATCCATCACTAAAAGCCTATGTTGAGTGGAAACATTTTCACTCGAAATAAACTTGCAATTCTTACATAGACTCCTATCACCCTTTCTGAGAAGTAGGTAATCTATCTGAGTCTTAGCTACCATACTACGGAAGGTAATCAAGTGGTTTTCCCTCTTTGGGTAGCATGAGTTAATAATCACTAACTCAAAAGCTTTGGCAAATTCCAAGAGAGACATCCCACTTTCATTCCTCTCCCCAAAACTAATGAAGATTTTTTCTGTCTCCGATATGCCTCGCACAACCTCATCCAGATCCTTCTAAAAGAGCCTTTTAACTTCCCCATCTAGGCCTACTTGGGGCGCATAGGCACTAACTACGTTCATTACATGTCTACCAACGACGAGTTTGATAAACATTATCCTATCATTGACCCTCCTAACCTCAACCACATAATCCCTAAGAGTCTCATCTACAAGGATGCCTACACCATTTCTATCCCTAGAACCACCCGAGTACCACAGCTTAAACCCATCCACGTCTCGTGCTTTGGTGCCTACCCATCTAGTATCCTGGACACACGCTATATTAATATATCTTCTTTTAAAACATTTCACTAATTCTATGGACTTCCCTGTCAGTGACCCTATATTCCACGATGCTAACCTTAACTTAAATAAGCCTGTGACCCTCTTACCACCCCTACCCCTAACCTCCGACCCCGACCGATGACATGACCTTAGTCCACCATTATCTCCTAGCGCCACGAAACTATAAAATTGATAATCCCTACAAATAAGTATTAACACTCTAAGCTACAAAAGCCACAATCTAGCGAACATACAAGTAAAACAACAAGAAAAACTACCAATCAATAATAATATACAATAATATACAAAATGCACAACAATATATCGCGATAATATACAATAATATACAATGACAATATATGATAATATATAGCAATATACAATAAATACACAACAATATAATAAATTTTACAATGATCAAATGTAAATGGAAGATTATCTATCCAATTAAGAAAACAGATATACAATAATGTACAACAATATATAGCACTACTGATTCTTCAAGATAAATGTAAATGGAAGATTATCTATCCAATTAAGAAAACAGATATACAATAATGTACAACAATATATAGCACTATACGATAATATACAACAATATAGAATAACAGTATATGATAATATATAGCAATATACAACAACAATAATAACAAGATCTATATACAACAACAATATACAATAACATACAACAATAATACAATATAAAGATTCTAATCGGAACAAGAACTACACAAAACAAGACGTTTGGACAGGAAAGAAGGAGAAAAGGGGAGAAACGATAGAACCTGGTCGCCGGATTGACTGGCCAAAAACCAAGTATTTTTGGTCGCTCACAAGAAACCCTCACCGAAATCTGAGTAGTTCTAGTCACTGGCTAGAAACCCTCGTCGAAAATTGAGTAGTACTGATCGCTGTCAAGAAACCCTTGCCGGAACAACTTGATATTGTAGAAGAAAGAGGTGGCCGGAATGATTCAACCAAAGAAAAAAGAAATAGTTCACCATCGCTAGATATAGCATGTTGCTGAATGTCATTGGAGAACAAATGGCCAGATCTGAGAGAGATCACGCCTAGCTCGATGTCATCGGAGAAAGAGATCGTTGAGGCTTTCGCTAGAGAAAGAGATCACGGAAGATCTCTGACTGTATTTCAGCAAAAGGAACGGAGATGATGATCGGCGCAGTGGAGAGAAAGAAAGTTGTTGTCACCTCCTATGGTCCGATATAACGTGGACTCAATTTCCCCTTCTTGCCAAACCTCATGACACCCTTCATGGGTAACACCTTCAAGTACACCTAATCATCCATCTCAAACTCCAACTCTCTTCTTCTCACATTCGTATAAGACTTCTAACAACTCTGTGCTATTTTCAACCTTTCTCTGATAACCTTTACCTTCTCCATGGACTAGTGAACAAGATCAGGTCCAATCAAGTCAGCTTCACCAACTTCAAACCAGCCAATTGGTGATCTATTTCTCCTCTCGTATAATGCCTCGTAAGGGGCCATCTGAATGCTGGTGTGGTAGCTATTATTGTACACAAACTCAATCAATAATAGGTGGTCATCATAATTACCCTTGAAATTGATGATGTAAGCTCTCGACATATCCTTCAAGGTCTGAATGATGTGCTCTGCCTGTCCAGCTATTTGGGGGTGAAAAGTTGCACTTAATTGTACTTTCGTACCCAATCCCTTCTTAAAAGATCTCTAAAATTGAGAGGTGAATTGAGCTCCTCTGTCCGAGATGATGGACAAAGGGACCCATGCAACCTCACAATCTCACGAATGTATAGGAAAACATACTCCTCAGCCATATTAGTTGTCTTGACTGCCAAGAAGTGGGCTGATTTAGTCATCCTATCAAAAATCGCCTATATCGAATCATGCTGCTTTCGAGATCTTGGTAAATCGGTAATGAAATCCATGTTGATCATCTCCCATTTCCACTCAGGAATTTCAAAGTTCTGAGCTAATCCACAAGGTCTCTAATGTTCAACCTTGACCTATTGACAATTGGGACATATTTAGACAAAATCCGCAATGTCTCTCTTCATTCCATTCCAGCAATAGACTTCTCTCAAGTTGTGGTACATCTTAGTGGAACCCGGATGGATGGAATATCTGTAGCTATGAGATTCAACCATGATCCTCTCTCGGACACCATTAACATCGGGTACACACAGTCTACCTTGATACCTCAACACCCTATCTCCCCCTTTGGAGAAAACTATCACCTTTTGCTTGTGAACCGCCTCTTTCAATTGGAATGAGACAGGGTCTTGGTCTTGCTTTTCTTTCACTTCTGACACTAAGGATGAAGCAGACCTATTCTGCATGTTGACCCTGCCCTCATTGTTCTCCTCAAGTTGCACTCCTAGTCGAGTGAATCTATGAACTTCCTTAGTTAGCTCTCTTTTCCCTTCTGCTACATGGGCAGTGCTACCCATAGATATCCTCCTAAGAGCATCGTCTACAATGTTAGCCTTACCAGGGTGGTAGAGAATGCTCATGTCATAATACTTAAGCAACTCCAACAACCTCCTTTGTTGCAGATTGAGTTCCTTCTGGCTAAACACGTACTGCAAGCTCTTGTAGTTAGTGAACACATCCACATGCACTCCATACAAATAGTGACGCCAAATCTTAAGTACAAATACGAACATAGCCAACTCGAGATTGTGAGTTGGATAATTCTTCTCATAGACCTTAAGTTGTATGGAAGCATAAGTTATCACCTTCCCTCTCTGCATAAGCACACATCCCAATCCAACTCTGGATGCATCACATTATATCACAAAGTTCCCCGTCTGGTTGGGCAATGTCAAAATTGGGACTGTAGTCAATCTAGTCTTCAACTCTTGGAAACTCTTTTCATATTCCTCAGACCACTGAAACTTGGCTTTCTTTTGAGTTAGCTTAGTCAATGGTGCTGGCAGAGAAGAGAAGCCTTCAATAAATCAATGATAGCAGCCTGCTAAACCCAAGAAGCTTCTTATTTCTGTCGGGTAAGTTGATCTTGTCCAGTTCTTAACCGCTTCAATTTTCTGAGTATGCACCCGAATACCATCTCCTGAAATAACATGGCCTAGGAAGGACACAGACTTGAGGTCAAACTCATACTTTGAGAATTTCACATATAACTCATGATGTTTTAGCATTTACAAAACCACTCTAAGGTGATTAGCATGCTCCCCTTCATCCTTTGAATGCGCCAAAATATCATCAGTAAACACAATCATGAATATATCAAGATACAGTCTGAATACCCTATTCATCAAATCCATGAAAGTTGCAGATGCATTTGTCAGCCTGAAGGACATGACCAAGAACTCAAAGTGGCCATACTTTGTCCGAAAGGTTGTCTTAGGAGTATCGCTTTCCCTCACATTCAACTAATGGTAACTGACATGACCAAGAACTCAAAGTGGCCATACTTTGTCCGAAAGGTTGTCTTAGGAGTATCGCTTTCCCTCACCTTCAACTAATGGTAACTCGATCTGAGGTTTATCTTGGAAAAACAAGTAGCACCCTGAAGTTGGTCAAAGAGATCATCTATCCTGGGGAGAGGATACTTAGTCTTTATGGTGACCTTATTCAGTTGTCGGTAGTCTATACACATTCTGAGAGACCCATCTTTGTTACGCACAACTCAATCAATAATAGGTGGTCATCATAATTACCCTTGAAATTGATGATGTAAGCTCTCGACATATCCTTCAAGGTCTGAATGATGTGCTCTGCCTGTCCAGCTATTTGGGGGTGAAAAGTTGCACTTAATTGTAACACTAGGCCTTACGAAACCTTTCTCTAACAAGTCTTTCAATTGTTCTTTCAATTCTTTTAACTTTGCGGGGGCCATTCTATAAGGTGGAATTGAAATGGGTTTGGTCTCGAAAAGAACATCAATCCCAAAGTCGATCTCCCTATCAAGAGGGACTCCAGGTAGATCATCAGGAAACACCTTAGGAAACTCATTTACAATCAAGACTGACTCAAGAGTAGAAGATTCAACATCATCAGACGTAAATCACACGAGGTGGTAAATACAACCTTTGCAGATCAACTTTTTGGCTCTAAGAGAAGAGATAAACTTGCCCTTAGGTATAACCGAACCCCCTTACCACTCTAGAACAGGCTCCTTAGGAAATTGAAACTTAACAATTCGGGTTCTATAGTCAACAGAAGCATAACAGACATAAAGCCAATCATACCAAGTATCACATAAAAATTAACCATCTCCAATTCTACCAAGTCAGCTAGGGTGTCTCAATGATAAATGGATACTACACAATCTCTATAAAACCTCTCAGCTAATATAGACTCTCCAGTAGAAGTGGAAATCAAAAAAGGTTCAAGCGAATACTCTAGAAGGATCCCAAAATTACTAGCCACATAAGGGGTCACAAAAGATAAAGTGGCACCCGAATTAAGAAATACATCATAATCAAAGGTAAAGGCTCAAAGCATACCCGTAACAACATCTGGTGCAGCCTCCTGATCCTGTCAATTACTCATCACATAAAGGCGGTTCGTCCTGCTTCATGTACCTGTAGTAGTACCCCTCTATTGATTGCTAGCTGGGGGTGCTGTGGAGGACTGTGGTCTGCTGCTCCTTTCACCTCGCCTCCTCTTTGGAAACTCACAACAGAAGAGGCCAGTCTATCCACATGAAAAGCAAACATCTCTCCCCACACGACACTTACCCGGATGAAGCTTACCACACTTGTCGCAAGGTGGCTTTCCCCTTGCACCTTGGGTTACACTTGCCTGAGATTGTGCACCCTAAGACCTGTAGTTCATGTAACCATGAGATTTTTGATCATACCTATTTGGCTGAATGGGCACACTTGCTACAAAAAGTGCATGATAAGATGATCTCTTCTGAAAGTAGGACCTATTGCCCTTATTCTGTCTCTGCTGGCTAGGCTCATGCCCCAGATTTGCATTTCTGTTGGTCTACTCCTCTCTATCTTTCCTCTTATCCTCCTCTATTTGTTGGAAAAACACCATGATTCTAGAGATGTCCATGTCGGGGATCAACAAAGCCGTCTTACACTTTTTCTACACATGTCTGCCCAAACCTGACACAAACTTCCTCATCTTTGCCCTCATGTCTTGCACAATTTTTGGAGCATACCTGGACAACTTAATAAACTTGAGACTATATTCTTTCACTGTCATTCCTCCTTGCTTTAAGTTCACGAACTCATCCACCTTCACCTCTCTCAACTCTTGATGAAAGAAGTGGTCAAGAAAGGCAGTCTCAAACTCCTCCCATGCTGCAGGCTCCACATTCTCACCCCTACTATCCTCCCACTGGTTGAACCAAATGTTAGCAATATTCTTCAATTGGTAAAGCAAGCTCCACTCCCTTAATTTCATTAGCATGCATCGCTTTCATGACCTTGTACATTTCATCAATGAAGTTCTGTGAGTCCTCCTCAACCTTAGACCCTGTATACACTAGCGGGTTCATCCTCAAGAAGTCGTTAAGTTTGGTGGTAGCTAAGGGCTCCTGTGAGCTAGAGCTTGGAGCTTGAGAACCTCGGATGTTACCCTGGGAAGCCACCAACTGAGTCAGCATAGTGATAGCTCCCCTAAACTCTGGCTCTGTGCTGGGAGCTGGCTGGGGCTAAGTAGGGGGCGTCTATGGGACCTCGACAGTCCTGCCAGGGCGTCCCCATCTCCTAGCCTCTGGCTGGACCGGGACCTCAGGTTGGGTGTTCTCAGCAACTGGGGCTACAACATCTCTCTGAACGGCTATTCTTTTTGGCGGCATTTTTTGTAAATGTGTAACACATGAGTTAAAATGCGATTTCCACAAAGTTGAACTCTATCGCACGAATCCAGATCATAGAAGAAGGCCAAGACTTCCTAATATCCTATAGCCTCCTACTTATGAAGTGTGGTGTATAACACAACCATAAATAAGATTGTACTAGACACGGCTTCACAGACTCCCTAGGACACTCAAACTTTGTGCTTTAATACCAAGTTTGTCACGCACCAAGAGGGTATCCTAGGCGTAACTGCTACTTGGAGACTATTACTAGTCCAAAATGAACCACCTAGTCTCATCGCATTCCTTCAATCTATTCATTAGCGAAAGATAGCAAAGAAATAGCTAACTATCAATGGGCTATAAACTATCAACTCTGTATCATAAAGAATATGAGTAAAAAGGTACAATCTTGGTGTAAAGAAGGAAAAGGGGGAAAAGAACCCCAACGTCAACCATCATACGTCTATGTCTATGAAGCCTCTATAACTACTGACTAAGAAGATACCGTGATAGGCAATGGCTACCACCATCAAATGAAATAACTCAAAATAGATAAAAAGATAAATATGTCCTCCGAAAGTAAGGGAGGACTCATCAAGTCTCTGTCTGGGGATCTGTGAACCTCAATGATTAGCCTACTGAAGTCCTCTGTCTACAGAATCAACATCATAAAATGATGCAGCACCAAAGGAGAGTTAGTATATGAAATGTACTATATGTAAAATGGGCTAAAGTAAACAATAGGGGCTATATAACATAAAATGACATCAGCTCATCAGTCACTCAACCTCAACTCAGAGTAAGGAACATGACTTTATCACATCACTATCCATAAAAACATCACATAATCACATCAATCTTAGAGTACTATCAAAATGAAATCTATCTGGGAGTTTCTATAATCAACAATCACCACCTATGAGCTAGTGATGATACAACGAAGAGATGTCATTGCCACATCTACCAAGTACCTTGCCGGGGGAAAGGACGAGTCTATTGGGGATCCCAAAGAAGTCTGTCAAGTCCTCTGCAGGATAAAGGAAATATCCGCATTCATGGTCCAATCCTCTCGTACATTGGCCATGTAGTTAATGAGTACGATAGGACTCACTCTTACCCATTTCAGTGCTAATACTCCTCCCAGGACTCAATATGCCGATAAGTCTATCATCATCAGGCTAGTTATACAACCAACCCCCCCCCAGGGAGGGACCTCATCTCATCTGACAATCTATTTAACACAAAGAATAGGTTCTTCCTCTCAAACCTAGGGTTCAACCTCATTTAGACTCTAAGAACACTAATTCCATCAAATTCAACCATCAACATACTCATTGCAAGACCCAGAGCACAACAATCAATACAATCAGACAGTCAAGACTCTAGACATTACCCCTAATTTCATTTTTGAAGTTTTTTTTTTACAGAGAATTCATGTAGGGTAAGTATATAATCACATAATAATACATGTAAATAGTCAATTCAAAATATTATGATCATTAATTCAAGATATTGTATAGATATTAAAGATAAATTTCAGAAAAATCTTCAAGAATTACAATTCAAGACCTACTATCAATCTCCAACTTACTACATTCATTGGGGCATATGGGAGAATAATCCCATGTTCTGGGTAGCCTTTACATACCTGGGATGAAGATTGTACAAATCTTCAAGGAAATCTTGACCTTGAACTTGGAAACCCTCAAGTTATCTCTTCTTCTCCTATCAGAATCTACGCTTAGACTTAAAAGAATGTCGGTTTTTGAAACCCTTTTATACGAATTTAGACTTAAAAATGCATTTTGAGACTTTAAAATGGGTTGGGAATGACCAAAATACCCTTCCCAAAATTTAAAAGAAAAAGTTTAAAATTGATACACTCGAATTTCCCATTGGAGCTTTGAAAGATGCATTGTGCGCACGATTATGTTTTAGAGACATTTTGATAATTTTACTAGGTGTTACATGTCATTTCAAATAGTTGTAAAAAACCTTATTTTATGAGAAAGAAAAAGAGAAAAAAATTGACAGTCACCGAAAAAAAGAAATATAAACTTTCTTTTCACTTTTATATTTTGTGATTTTCCCTCTTCGTATTCCTTTTAATATTAGATTTTATAATAATTATAAGAATCACATATTATTTGTTTTTATTGTTTAAGTTACATCGGTAGAAATATTGATATGATTTTAGATTTTTTATGTTACTAATTTTTAGAATTTATACTTAGTGCATTTTATTTCATATTTAGATAATATATGTTACTTACTTTGTTTCAATTTATGTGGGACTGAAAAAAATTTCAAGAACTATTTAAATTCTATCTCCTTAAAATTTTTAAGTTGATAATTATAGTGATTTATAGTACCACATATATACCATCGTAGTTTAAGTTGCTAATTATGTATAGTACTTTTAAATTGCTAATTTTTTGTGATTTATAACACTTTTTATATAATTTTTAATATATAACAAATTATTAAAAAAATCAAAACATAAATTAAAATAAAAAAATATAAAGATAAAAATGAATAAAAGTAGACATGGCAATAACCCCGAAGCAAGTAGGACATCCAGAAACTCCGTAAACAATCCAAAAAATTAATAATAAGTAATTTTGAAAATACCCATAAATAAATCAAAATTTAAAAAATATAAGAATAAATAGAAACAGAGGAAAAACCTAAGCTCCTTAATCTGTTCTCTGAGAATGAAGCTAAAACAACAATACAATTCAATGCAAATTTTGGAAATTAAGTTGAATTTTTTTAAATAAAAAAAGTAGATAAGAAATGTACTTTTTCCTTTCTCTTTTATCCAATGTAAAATAAATTTTTACTTGTAATTGTTATTTTTGACATATCAAGGAAACATAATTATTTTTTGATATTTTATCTTTAACATTAATTGTTTGTTTCTAAATATTTTTTAAGACCAAGTATTAAACATCAATTAATATGAATTATTACAAGAATATTGTAACACCCTCAAAAATGTCCTAACTCAAATAATCTTAAAAATTCCATAAAAAAGATTGAGAACAGTGTCACTGTCAGAAACCACGAAGGGACTTCGACGGTCTGCAGATGGCTCTCCTGGTTTCCCTTGACACTTAGAATTTTTTTTGGACTTTTGGTCTCATTCTACAGATAGACTCTACGGCTCATAGATGGGGGTCCATAAATGAGATCCCGAGGGAGGTTAAAATGTTTGACTTCCACAAAAGGTATTCACGACCAGTAGTAGTTCCTACAGCCCGTAATGTACGTCCTGTAACTTCTTTCTATGCTTAGTGAAATTTGAGTTCCTAAAGACTATATTTATGAACCCATAATACGAGTTGTATAATGTGATTTATGAGTCAGGGATCTAGTCGTAGAATCAAGTTTCACATTTTAGCAACTATTTTGAATGTGCATAATGACCCACGAAAGGTCTTTATGATCCGTCATTGGGTCTACGACCCACAGAGGGCTGTTTGTACACCTAGGCTTGAATTTGTACAGTTTTCACAAAACCTTCGGTCTACGAGCAATAGACTGACCACGACTCTCGTGGTTCATACTATTAGTCTTGAGGGTTATTTTCATCCCTTTCCATTCTTTTTTAGTCAAATGCTTGACCTTTTTGGATAAAAATAAACCCCTTATTAGTACCAAATGGTATCTATACCCTCATAATCAGTTAGGATACTTTGAGAGCTCAAGAAGAGAAAAAACTTCAGTCTTTCCAGGTATGTAAGACTATCACAACGTTAGATTGAGTTTGTCTACACACCCAATATCTGTGTTTCCTTTTTGATTGAGTATCAAGTTGCATCAAAACCTATTTTTTAAATTTCAATTTAGTTAATTCTTCTTCTATTGATTTTAATATAATTATGCATTGCGATTGTTATTATTTTATCTCTCATATTGTTGAAATTTTTATTCATGGTTATTTTCCATGAATCATAATTGAGTTGATGATCATGACATTCTCATGTATTATTTAATCTTCAGAGTGATGGTTTTCATGCATAAAATAAAATTTATTTTCAAAATTGAGACAATGCAAGTTTTAACAAGTTTAGTGAAATTGAACATTGGGTTAAATGATGTTTTGAGCAAGAGTTTTGCCGAGATGTAAATAATTTTTGATGTACTTATTGACGGAAGATGACAATGATGTTTTAAGACAAGATTAATGTATTAATTTAAAGTCCAATAAGACTAGATGACCTGATTATAATGTTACATGTGGAAAAGACGATTTTAAAAATCAATTTAAAACTTGTTTTAAGAGGAAAATCAATTTAGAAAAAGGAGCATTGTTACTTAATTTTTTTAACGAAATTAAGAAAACTTTAATATAAAAAACTCTAACAATTAAGCTTAAAAATTAGAGAAAATAGGTAAGAGTTTAAATGTTTATTTTGACGAGGTATTAGAACTAAAAATGACCGCTAATGTGTGGTTATCCAACGATTTTAAAACTTATTTGGCGAACTTTTGAAAAAAAAATCATTTAAGGTATTCAAATTCTAACTCCGACATTTGAAATAATTTGCAAGGAAGAGAGATTTCATCAATAAGTTGACTAAGTGAAGAAGACTTGGAATTTATTTGAAAACATTAAGTAAGCAATATTTTCAAAACTAACTTTAAACCAAGTTCACTTGATTTTTTTTGAAAGAAAAGTAATTAAAATTAATAACCTAAATACTTTCAATAAATTAAGAGAGTAAAATCTACTAAGACCTAACTTGAAAATGATTTAAAGTAAACTAATTATTTTTAAAAAGAAATTAATAACTTGAGCACACTTGAAAAAATTTGATAATTGGAACACTTGAAATAGTTTTATCAAAGAAAATTTATCAAAAGAGTGGCTACATATACAATCATTTAAGAGGGTTATTTAACATATGATGACTCATCTTTTGAGAATTTAATTAAGCTAAATTATATAATTATTGTTAGAGCTAGAATCAAATTTTAATTAAATAAGTAAAGTGGAGAAAAGAATTTGTTCCCAAGTCTGGTTGCTATACGTCTGGGTCAAAACTTGGACCGTTACTATTTTGAGCTTTTATCCCAATTTTTGTCCTGTATATTAATTGCATATACACTGTATATTTGTTTATATCAACTTCTGTATTGGGTCCAATTCCCTGTAGTTTATACTTGGTCCTCTTGGACTCCCAATACCAAAGATTTGGACTTTTAGCCTATTTCCATTTCTGTATACACTAGTTGTATAGCAATGTCTAACTAGTATATACTAATATATACATCTCTCTCTCTCTCTCCCTTTCTCTCTCTCTCTTCTGCTTTCGAAAATCTATATGCTAGCTTCCATTACCTGTGCCTCTAGGTTCCTTGCTGTGAGGTAACTTTCCTTTGTTCAGTAAAACAAGAAAGACTCGAGAATGGAGTAATTTGAGCCTCTTTGACTCATTCCAAAATTCAAAAGAAGAAATGAAAGGAGAGCAAATTAGTATATGAAAGATTCTTCAAAATAGTTGCTAGAAGCATGAGTTTAATTAGTATGAGAATAATAATTAGTTTAACAAATGACAATTAAGTAAAAGATATATCTTAAAGACTTATATCATTAAGTTAACAAATGCACACATGAACTAGTAAAGAGGAGGAATTTTTCTCAAACAAATCATAGGAAAATGAATCTAAGATTTATGTTATCAAAAAATTATTCCAAAGAATCAATCAGCGGCAAAACAGCTAATATGGAATAGTAAGATAAAGGAGTTGAACCAATTTCACAAATAAAAGAATTATCTCTTAAAGAGTAGAAACATATTCCATATAGCCAAACAAACAGAAAAGACAAGTCACAGTTCATTTTAATGCCAAAACTGTAATAATCTTAAGTCAACACTTATTTATACTTAATCAAATTGTCACGCCACGAGAGGGTACACTTGACGTGGCTGGCACTCAAAGACTATCGCTAGTCCCAAGCAAATCACTTAGCCTTATCACACTCACTCCATCAACATTATTTAACATATCAACTGAAGACTATGGAAAAAAAGTGGACAATCTGAGTCTCAAAAATCATATCAATAAAATAGGCTAGTATGAAAGAAACTAGCTCAACATAATCTCCAATCAACAATTTGACTCTTGTTTGCGAAGCCTCTATCAATATCAATTAGTACTAATGACAGACTCATGGCTATCTCAAATCAAACTAAAGTAAAATCAAGTCTAAATCTAGAAAGAGAGATGAAACAAATCATGTGCATCCTCCTAAATCAAGGAAGACTCACCAATTAGCTGATGTGTGAAATAAATCTTCAACAGAGCGCTTGTTGACTATCTCTAATACCTGTCCTTGCATCATGCAATGATGCAATACAAATAGATATCAGTACGTGAAATGTATGAGTATGTAAAATGGATGAAAGAAATAGATATAGGCAGAATAATATAGAATAACATCAACTCAGAAGATACTCAATAAGAATGTCAAATGTCTATCTAAAGCAAGAACAAAGAGTAGATAATGATCCATTAATACCATCCAATCCAATCAAATCAAATCAAATTAGAGTATTGTCAGTGTAGAACCTATCTGGGAGTTTCTCTTATTCGACAACAATAACTTATAAGCCACTGATTGTACAACAATCTCACTAATGTTGCCACAACCATTCCATAATTGCCAGGTGAAGAATGAATCGGATCCACAAGAGATATAGTCTCTCAAGTCCACTATTTTTGAGGGACTTCAACTTAAGAAGGAATCTCTAATGTCATGGTTCAATCATCACCTACGCTTGGCAACACAGTTAGTGAGTGCGGGTTAGGCTTACTCTTACTCATTTCGGTACTAGATACTCCTCCTAAGACTCAATGCTCATAAGACAGACTTGGAATTTATTTGAAAACATTAAGTAAGCAATATTTTCAAAACTAACTCAATCTCGTAAAATGCTTAGACCAATCATTAAGAGGACAGTCAATTAGACCACTCTCTAGAGTTCAATTATGAATAGTCATAGGACTATCAAGTTCTATCAACTTATCATCATGGTCACATCACAATCACAATCATCATTCTCAAATCAAGGCTCTAGACTAAATCCCTAGGTTAATTGATGTAATCTTTTATAAATTAACATATAGGGTTTATGTAGTAACTCATGACAAGTGTTAAATCACTAAAATCAAGTTTATGATGATCATCAACATATGAAAATACATAGAATATATATAATTTATTAGAAAACTTTCAAGAAAACTTTCATGGAGACTCAATACATTCATCTATCAATCTCTCTCCATCAAGGGGCACATGGAAGAACAATTCCATACTTTAATTCAGCCTTAAATACCTGGTATGGAGTTTTGACAATCAATCTTGTAGGAATTTGTCTCAATTCTCTGGAGTCCTCACTTTTCCTCTCTTCTCCTTAGCCCTAGTTTTCATTAAAATCTTCGAAAAGCTTTATAATGGGTGTTAAAACCATTTTTACGCTAAAAATAAACTATATTGATCATATTTTAAGTTTAGGAGGGGTCAAAAAAGTCTAGAATGCCCCTAACAAAATATTGCAAAAAATGCACCTCGATGTACCAAGTCCGCTCTATTTTCGAGGTTCTTCGCTGAAAATTATCCGATCGAGTTTTCTAATCCTGTAGAAAATATCGAGATCACATCCAAGTGTAAGTCTGTGTTGCGTGCATGTTGTGCGTCTTTCTGGAATTGTGTTTTCGCATCAAAAAATTATTTTTCGATACAGTTGCTCTAAAAATCAACCAAGACCATTTTCCCACTCAAATTTTCATGCTATTCATATTTTTGGCATCGAATTTTCTATTAGAATTTAGGAAGACGCGTTATCCGCACATATCTCATCTAGGGATATTTTGATAATTTTATTGGGTGTTATATTATCTCCCCCTTGGAATCATTCATCCTCAAATGAAGAGTAAAGATGGATATCAAGGCACGAATAACAATCAAGACTCCTCTCAATGCTCAAGCAACCAATTAAACTATCGATCCATCACCAATCTAGACAATCGCTATTCAAAATCAAGAATAGAAAATCAACTCAAGGATGAACAAATCAATTCAATTCAAGAGTAAGGATACTACCTTCATCATTCCCATCATAAGGCACAAATAGATATGGATATTTAGATTTCATATCTTGCTCAGCTTCCCACGTGGGTTCCTCAACAAACTAATTTCTCCACAGGACTTTCACTGAGGGTATCTCTTTGGTTCTCAATTTTTGAACCGAACGATTAAGGATTTGGACTGGAATCTCTTCATAAGACAAGCTATACTTCAATTCAACACTCTCAATAGGGATTACAAATGAAGGATATCCCAAGTATTTCTTCAGCATTAAGATGTGTAAAATGGGATAAATTGTGTCTAACTCAAAAGGTAACTCCAACTCATACGCAACCTTCTGAATCCTCTTCACAATATGATAGGGACAAATATAACGTGGACTCAGGTTTCCCTTCTTCCCAAATCTCATGACACCCTTCACGGATGACACCTTCAGGTATACCCAATCATTCACTTCGAACTCTAAGTCTCTCCTCCTCACATAGTGTAAGATTTTTGGTGGCTCTGTGTAGTCTTCAACCTTTCTTTGATAACCTTCACCTTCTCCATCGGCTGATGGACTAGATCGAATCCAATCAACTCAGCTTCTCCAACCTTGAATCACCCAATTGGTGATCTACATCTTCTCTCATACAAAGCCTCATAGGGAGACATCTAAATACTCACATGGCAACTATTGTTATATATAAACTCAATTAATGGTAAGTGGTCATCCCAATTTCCTTTGAAGTCAAGGACATAGGCTGTCAACATGTCCTCTAATGTCTGAATTATACATTCTTCTTGGTCGTTCATCTAAGGATGAAAAGTGTCACAACCCAAGCCTAGGGCCTAGACGTGACATGACGAATGAAGAACCCGAAGGAACCCCAAACAAGCCTCTTAACTTGTCATTACACATCATTGGTCACTGAAGCATATAAACAACATAAAAGAGTAAGAATAGGGGGCAATGTGACTAAGGTAAAAGCTTGCATAACATTATAATTAAGAGACAAGAATCAAGCTCATATCATAGATACATAACATGTCTAACAGACACCTCTAATACACAGATAAGAGCGGGGGCCAAAATTAAGCAACCTGGCTTACCATCATAGTCAAAATAGTCAATAAAGAAGAATATCGCAATACATAATAAGAGAAACATAAACTAAGTTCCCCAAAGTGGAGGACACCCCAACTAGCTTGAGTAGTATCGAACTAGCCACATCCAGGAGGATGATCAACTTGGGCACCAGTTCCTACATGGTGATATCATGTAGGCATGGAATATGCGTTAGTATATTTTAATATACTAAGTATGTAGGATGCAATGCAAAAGAATTAGTCAAAATGAATAACAATAGGAAATAGGCATAATATAACAATGTGACATATATGATCAATGCATAAGTAAAACATGCTTAAGTAACTCATGCTCATATAAGATATCATATGTGTAGAAAGGACCAAGATAGATTTTCAAGGTACAAACCCCTTGGTGGTTGATGATGGTTTCACCCCATCACCTGGCGATGTGGTATAAACCCCTCATATAGTTGATGATAATCACACATTATCACCACGGTGGTGAAGTACAAACCCCTTATATGGTTGATGAGTACAAACCCGCACCTCGGTTATTCGGGCTCTTATCCCCCCGGGTATGGTCTAACGCAACACTTTATATAGAGTATATCATATACATAAGCTCATATCATTATCATATATTCATTCATATCATATCTCATACTTTGGACCTTCAACTCCTTAAGAAACCACATCCAAATATTTAATCAAACACTTAAAGGGTATGTACTGCTAGTATAAAACCATGCAATATAGAGATGAAATCATGCAGGAAAATCCATTGTAAAACCATCGATCAACACCTTGAAACACCCTCAAGCAATATACATCAAAACCCCTGCTCAAATCTTACAATAGATCAAAGATTTATAGCTCAAAATATAGCAAAACAGGTTGAAGAAGAACATTGAAGGAGAACCTTAGCTTGCAATAAGGGTTTTAGACTTGAATTTGGGAGTGCAAAATATGGTTTAAGTGTTTTAGTGAGTATTGGGGAATGTTTAGGATGATATGAGTGTAAATAAGGCTAAGTATAGGTAAAAACACGTTTGGGAACACTTAGGCCCAAGACCCAAAAGCCTTGGACCAAGCTAGAAATCACTGGCAATGGTAAAAACACGTTTGGGAACACTTAGGCCCAAGACCCAAAAGCCTTGGACCAAGATAGAAATCACTGGCAATAAAATACATAGGTCCACATCTGATCCGTGATGTGGACCTATCGTGGAGGTCAAAGTAACATATGTCCGCAATAGCTGCGCATCGCGGTGCTGTTAGGATCGGTTCTGGATAAGAAAATTACGATAGTTGAAATTGCTAATCGTTTGCTCTTAAATCACGGTTAGACCCTTCCCCCCTAATTTTGACCCCCTGAACAAGAATATAAAGCTGGATTTTCGATATCGCATATGAATTTTGAGATATCTCATACGCAACCTTCTGCCCCTAATTTTAACCCCCTGAACAAGAATATGAAGTTGAATTTTTGATATCGCATATGAATTTTGAGATATATGAAATTTAAAATTTTGGGCATTCCAAGGCATATTTTTGGGCACTTTTTGGGTTGTTTCAAAAAGCAGTGCTTAGATTCACCTCAGTGCCTAATCCTTTCTGAAAAGGTCTCCAAAATTAGGATGTGAATTAATCTCCTTTGTTTGAGATAATAGACAAGGAAACGCCATGCAACCTCACAATCTCGTGAATGTACAACTTGGCATACTCTTCTATAGTGTTAGTTGTATTAACTACTAAAAAGTGAGTTGATTTAGTCATTCTATCCACAATCACCCATATTGAGTCACATTGCCTTCGAGACCTTGGTTGACCGGTAATGAAGTCCATATTGATCATCTCCCATTTCCATTCAGGATTCTCAAAGTTCTACGCCAATCCACATGACCTTTGATGCTCAACCTTAACTTGTTGACAACTTGGGCACTTGGAAACAAACTCAGCAATATGCCTCTTCATTCCACTCCACTGGTAGACTTCCCTCAAATCGTGATATATCTTAGTAGAGCCAGGATGAATGGAATATCTAAACCTATGAGCTTTAGCCATAATTTTATCTCGAACACTGTCAATATTCGGAACACACAATCTACTTTGGTATCTCTATACCCCATGACCCCCTTGGGGGAAAACCATCACCTTCTATTTGTCGACAACTTTTGTCAACTAAAGTAGAATAAGATCTTGGTCTTGCTTTTCTTTTACCTTTACCACTAAAGATGAAGCAGACCAATTTTGGACATTGACTCCCCCTTTATAATTCTCTTCGAATTGAACTCCCAATCGGGCGAATCTATGTACTTCCTTAGCAAATTCATTCTTTCCTTCCTCAATATGGGTCGTACTACCCATTGACAAGTGTCAGCAATAATATTAGCTTTACCTGGGTGGTAAAGAATGCTCATGTCATAGTACTTGAGCAACTCCAATCATCTCCTCTGCCACAGGTTGAGCTCTTTCTGGCTGAAGACGTACTACAGGCTCTTATGGTCAGTAAACACATCCACATGTACTCTATATAAATAGTGGTACCAAATCTTAAGTGCAAATACCACCATTACCAACTCAAGATCATAGGTTGGATAGTTCCTCTCATGAACCTTTAGCTATCTAGGAACATAGGCTATCACGTTTCTCCTCTATATCAACAGACAACCCAATCCAACTCTAGACTTGTCACAATATATCACAAAGTCTTCTATCTTATCAGGCAACATTAAAACTGGTGCAGTAGTCAGTCTGGTTTTCAACTCTTGGAAGCTCTTCTCACATTCATTGTACCATTAGAACTTGGCCTTTTTCTGAGTCAATTTAGTTAATAGTGAGGATATGGAAGAAAATCCTTTAAATAATTTGCAGTTATAGCCTGCCAGCCCCAAGAAACTTCTTATACCAGTCGAATAGGTCGGTCTGGGCTAGTTCTTAACCGCTTTAATCTTTTGGGCGTCTACTCAAGTACCATCATTCAAAAAAATATGGCCTAGGAAAGCCATTGACTTGAGCCAAAATTCACACTTCAAAAACTTAGCATACAACTCATGGTCTTTAAGAGTCTAGAGGACAATTCTGAGGTGAATGGCATGCTCCCCCTCATCTCTCAAATATAACCAAAATGTTGTTGATAAACACGATGACAAATATATTAAGGTACTATCTGAACACTCTGTTCATCAAATCTATGAAGGCTGCAGGTGCCTTAGTCAACCTAAAGGACATGACCAAGAACTCAAAATGACCATATCTAGTCGTAAAGGTTGTCTTTGGGATATCATATTCCTTACCTTTAACTGATGGTAACTAGATCTGAGGTCTATCTTTCAGAAGCAAGAGGCACCCTGAAGTTGGTCAAAGGGATTATTTATCCGATGGAGAGTATATTTATTCTTTATCATGACCATGTTTCGTTGACTAGAATTAATATACATCTTGAGTGTCTTATCTTTCTTTTGCACGAATAGGACATGATCAACCCAAGGAGAAACACTCGGTCTAATAAAGCCCTTCCCTAACAAATCTCTCAGTTACTATTTCAATTCTTTCATTTCAGTGGGGGCCATCCTATAAGGGGGAATCAAGATAGGTTAGGTATCAGGCAGAATATTAATTTAAAGTTAATCTCTCTGTCAGGAGGGACTCCTGGCAGATCCTCAGGAAATACTTAAAGAAACTCATTCATAATCGGGATTGACTCTAGAGTAGGAGGCTCAAAATTATCAGACTTAACTCGCACGAGGTGATAGATACACCCTTTATAGATTAACTTTCTAGCCCTAAGGTAGGAGATAAACTTACCCTTAGGTGCAACAGGATCACCCTTCCACTCTAGAATTGGTTCATTCGGGAATTGGAACTTAACAGTTTGGGTTCTAACATCATTGGAGGCATAATAGGTGTGAAGCCAATCCATGCCAAGGATCCATCAAAATCAATCATCTCTAACTCAATCAAATCACAAGAGTATCCTTATGATGGATGGATACTATACAGTCTCTATAGATTCTTTCAACTAGAATAGACTCACCAACTAGAGTAGAAATATCAAAGGGTTCAAGAAGACACTTAAGAGTTCTATTACATCTACTAGCCATATTAGGAGATAGAAATGACAATGTGGCACCAGGATCCATCAGAATATAACAATCAAGAGTAATGTCTCGAATCATACCCGTCACAACATCTAGGGAGTTTTCATGATCTTGGTGACTACCCATGGCACACAGACAGTTTATAGCTCCACTTGTGCCCGATGTTCTGATTTTCTCTCACTTGTGGGGATGGTGCAGAGGATTGATCCTGATCAGCGCACCTTGGATAATCTCTCTGAAAGTGACCTAATTAGCCACATTTGAAACATGCATTAGTCCCCTCATGACACTTTCCCAAGTGTAATCTGCTGCATTTACCATATGATGGCTTACCTCGTAAACCTTGAGTCGCACTAGCCAGTGATTGAGATCCTTGGGCTTTAAAAGTTTGAGAACTCTATTCATTCCTGTGTCTGGACATAGGTCCACTAACAAATGATGGTGCTAGTCCTGACTGAAACCTGTTACCATTCCCATGCCCTCTCTTCTCAATCTCATGGTTAGATGTCTTGGCCTTCTTATTTTTGTACTCTTTCTTGTCTTGCTATCTCTTCTCATCAGCTTGTTGTACATAAGTCATCAACCTTCCAATATCCATATCACTCACAAATAGGTCCCCTTCCATCTTTCTTTGGCCCTTTGTCCCTCTCATATCTGCAACCATATCCAAAGCATAGCGAGATAGCTAGGTGAACTTAAGTCCATACTCTTGCATAGTCATAGAGCCCTATTTTCAAATTAAAAAACTCTTTTATCTTGGCCTCCCTCCATTCTCTTAGAAAGAAATGCCCCAAGAAAGCTTCCTTGAATATTGTCCAAGTCAGCACTAAGGATTCCTCTCCTCTAACCTTCTTTCATAGATCAAACCATAGTTTGAAAACATCTTTAAGCTGCTAGGAAGCCAATTCAACTCTATTAACATCAACCACTACATCACCTGAACACTTTCTATAGCTCATCAATGTTATTTTTAGGATCCTCATTAGGTGTAGACCCTGTGAACTTAGGCTGGTTCATCCTCAAGAATTCATGGACTTTGATGTGTCATATGTATCCTGTCTACCCACCTGTTGCCTAGCAACAGATGCTGTGATAACCCAAGCTAGAGTTCTAGATACCCTGGTGAAGTTTAACATTCAAGATTTCAGCTTGTGGTGGCTACTCGACAGGGATACCTAGGCCTATGGGTTCATCATAACCTTGGGGCTCAGGTGGGTTAACATTCTATTTGGAAGGACACCCTCTTCCTCTAACAACTCATTTTGGAGGCATGATCACAAGTCTGCAAATGCATAACACACGAGTTAGAAAAGAGTTTTCATAGAGTTCCAACTCTGTCGCATGAATCAGAATATGAAGAAGTGTAACCTTTCCTAATGTCCTATAGCCTCCTTCTTATAAAGTGTAGTGCACAACATACCTATAAACAAGACTCTACTAGACACAATTTTGTAGACTACCTAGGACTCTTGAACTCTATGCTTTGATACCAAGTTTGTCACGCCCCAAGAGGGTACCCTTGGCGTGGCCAGCACTCAGAGATTATCACTAGTCCCCAAGCAAACCCCTTGGCCTCATCAAACTCACTGCATCAACATTATTTAACATATTGGTGGAAGACTATGGAAAAAAGTAGACAATTTAAGTCTCAATCATATTAATGAAATAGGCTAGTATGAAAGAAACTAGCTCAATATAATCTCTAATCAACAATTCGACTCTAGTCTACAAAGCCACTATCACTACCAATTTTTCCCAATAACAGACCCATGACTACTTCAAATTAAAATAAAACTAAATCAAGTCTAACTCTAGAAATCTAGATGAAATAAATTATGTCTATCCTCCGAAGTCAAGCAGGATTCACCAATCAAATGATATGTAAAATAGATCTTCAATGGAGAGCCTATTGATGATCTCTAGTACCTGTCTCTACATTATGAAATGATACATTCCAAATGAATGTCTGTACGTGGAATGTACAAGTATGTACAATGGCTGAATGAAATAGATATAGGCAAAATAATATAGAATAACATTAACTCAAAAGATACTCAATCAACATGTCAAATGTTTATGTAAAGCAAGAATAAAGAGTAGACAATGACCCATCAATACCATCCAATCTAATCAAATCAGAGTGCTATTAGTGTAGTGAGAGTTTCTCTTATCAGACAATAATCCTTATGAGCTAGTGATTGTACAACAATCCCGCTGATGTTGCCATAATCATTTCATACTTGCCAGGTAAAGAACGAATCAGATCCACAAGGGATCTAGTCTCTCAAGTTCGCTATTATTTTAGGGACTTCAACTCAAGAGAGAACCTTTGATGTAATGGTTCAATCCTCACCTATGCTTGGTAATGTAGTTAATGAGTGAGAGTAGGGCTTACTCTTAATCATTTTGGTACTCGATACTCCTCCCTAGACTTAATTCTCATAAGATCATCCATCTCAATCAATCATCTCAGTTAGTCTCATAAAGACTCTCATCATTTCATCAGCTCTATCAAAATCGGGCCTTCCAGCCTATCATATCAATCATATCATCAACTCAATTCTCATTCAGTCTCTCAAAGAGCTTAGACTAATCATTAGGAGGACAGTCAATTAGACTAATCTCTAGGGTTCAATTATGAATACTTATAGGACTATCAACTTCTATCAACTGATCATCGTGCTCACGTCATAATCACAATCAACATTCTCAAATCAAGGCCCTAAACTCAATCCCTAGGTTTATTCATGCAATCTTTTATAAAATAACATATAGGGTTTATGTAGTAATTCATGACAAGTGTTAAATTAGTAAAATCAAGTTTATGATGATAATCAACATATGAAAATACATAGAATGTATACAATTTACAAGAACAATTTCAAGAAAAAATGCATGGAGAATCAATAGATTCATCCATCAATCTCTCTCCATCAAGGGGCATATAGTAGAACAATTTCATGCTTTAATTTAGCCTTACATACTTGGTATGTAGTTTTAACAATAAGTCTTATAGGGAGTTGTCTCAATTCTCTTGAATCGTCGCTCTTCCTCTCTTCTCTTTACCCCTAGTTTTCGTTAAAAGCTTAGAAAAGCTTAAGGATGGGTGTTAAAACCCTTTTTATGCTTAAAACAACCTATATTGATCATGTTTTTAGTTTAGAAGGGGTTGAGAAAAGTTTGGAATGCCCCTCCCAAAAAATTAAAAAAAATGCACCTCGGTGTACCAAGTCCGCATTGCAAACATAGTCAATTTTTGGGGTTATTCGCTGAAAATTCTCTGATTGAGTTTTCTGATCCCATTCAAAATATTGGGATCATATCCAAGTCTAAGTCTGCGATAAGTACACATCGCGTGCATGTCACGCACCATTCTGGTATTGCATTTTCGCTTCAAAAACTTATCTTTCAATCCAGTTGCTCTAAAAATCAACCAAGACCATTTTCCCACTTAAGTTTTTGTGCTAATCGTATTTTTAGCCTCGAATTTGCCATGGAGTTTTGGAAGACACATTATGTGCATATCTCTTATCTAGGGGTATTTTGATAATTTTACCGAGTGTTACACATACATATTTTTTAAAGAAAGCATATGACCAAATCATGTTGTTACTCAAAGACAAGGATAAAATATTCATACTTAATAATACTAGATATTCGTGGATAAAAAAACTCATACAATTGCCACAAAAACAAATAACTTGTATAACTAGGTTATTCCTAAGTGACAAACTCCTATTCATATTCACTCTTTGCTATACATTTGATATTACATGAAAATGAAGCCATACAAAGATATCTTATAGCATACATTGCTACATGATTCTGAGGAAATCAACAGGATAAATCAGATTGAGTAAAAACTAAGAAAGACATGAGATTTGAGAGAATGACAAACTGAACTCAAACTTAAATTACGATAATAACACAACCCACACTATTACTTAAAAAAAATCACCAACCATGAACTCTAAGGTTAAGCAAATAAAATTTTGAGATCAATACTCACAATCAGAAAATTTGGGCAGAAAATTTAAACATATTGATCAATAAATTGGTACGAATGAGTGATCGAAAACATAGTATATCAAACAACACACATATTTAAACAAACTAGTGCATTTTTTATTCTTTAAAATCAAAGGAGACAAGAAGAACATAAGAGAGGACAACCAGAAACTATGGCATATTTTTTATTCTTTAAAATCAAAGGAGATAAGAAGAACATAGGAAAGGACAACCAACAACTCTAGATAGAGGTTTATCATAAGACATACACCGATTTGAATCTCCTTACACATATAAAGTGATTTAAAAAGATTCATATTATCAAATGGGGTAAGGATTAAGCTTAAAACAACAAGGAGGAATAAAGATTCCAATACAAAGCAAGATACTTAACATAGCAAAAAGACAACTACAGAGCTCGTATTCGACTATAGTAAGACGACAAGCTATTGGAATAAAAGTTACGAAGGAGAAAGAGTACGACTAAATTGACTATATAGTCAAAGCCTACAATATATATAGACAACATAACAACATCTATACCTAAATTATAGTTATATAAAGATTATGTGACTTTGAAGAAGAGAGACAAGAATAGAGATGAAATAGAATAAAAAAAGATGAAGAAGAATCAAGAAAGAAGCACTTCAGCAGTATAGAAAGAATTAGAAGTAAGAGAATGAACTTTCATTATGAATTGAATTGTCTTTATGAATAGAGGTACAAGAGTGTATATATAATCCTAACTCATTTTAGTTAGACAAATAAATTCAGGAAGTTAGTTGCTTAGCTATGACAACCTTTCAAGTTAGTTAATTTGTTAACTACTATTACTAGTCTCAACACTCCCTCTCAAGCTTGGAAGTGAAAAAATGTTATGAACTGCAAACTTGAAACTATGAAATTGACGTTGAACCTTAGCTAGTCCTTTGGTTAGCATGTCAGCAGGTTGTTGTTGAGTAGATAAACATATATTTTGTTCACACTAGTCCTTGAATAATCTTCTCTCTTATAAAGTGACAGTCCACTTCAATATGCTTTCTCTTCTCATGATAGAGTGGATTAGCAGCTAACAGAATTGCTACTTTGCTATTGGTAAAGACATTTACTGGCTTTTGAACTTCAATCCTAGTTCCTTCATGAGTCCTACCATCCAAATAATCTCTATTACAATGGTTGATATACTTTTATATTTATCTTTTTCTAGAAAAAGTGGATCATTTTTAGAATTTTTAGGATGCCATAGATTCACCAACCTTAATGAAATAATCAGTGATGGACTTTGATGCAGGAGGGATGACGCCTAGTCAACATCACAGAAGGCTGAGATGTTATTGTTAATAAAATTCCTTGTCCAGGTTGACCTTTTATATATCTAACAACCTTTTATATATATAACAATACTCATAGAAATTTCCATGTGTGTCCTTTTAGGTTGTTGTAGAAACTGGCTTAATTTTTGTACTCCAAAAGATATGTTAGGTCTAGTTATGGTTAGATAGATAAGTTAGCCTATTAGTCTCTGATAAGTACCTTAATCAAACAGGGGACAATTTTTAGTAAAATTTGATTTAATGCAGTTATTATACAACTTTGATGTTAATTTACGGTTGCTATAGGAGTAACTACTCGCCTTGTATTTCCCAAATCAGTTTTTGAGATAATTTTCTAATGCATACTTCATTTGATACAATAGAATCCTTTGTTTTGGCCTAGCGAATTCAATACCTAGAAGGTATGTTAGATCACCTAAAATCCTTCATCTTGAAAGTTTGCTTCAGTCTTCTTTTTGTCTCTTTTATAAGTTAAATATTGCTCCCTGCGATCAACATGTCATCCACATAGATAAGTACAAATATAGATCCTGCTATTATATGTTTGGTGAATGGAGAGTGATCATGTTCACTTTGTTTGAATTAAAATATTTTCAATGCCTCAGATAGTTTTGCAATCCACTGTTTAGGTGCTTGCTTTAATCCATACAGGGACTTAATGAGTCTACATAGTCTACATACTTTGTTCTCCCCTTGGTTCTTAAATCCTTATGGTAATTGCATATAGATTTCATCAGTCAAATCACCTTGAAGGAATGTATTGAACACATCCATTTTATTAATATGCCATTGGTTATATGCAGCAAAAGACAATCCTAACAGTCTTTATTTTTACAACAGGATTGAATGTTTCCTAATAACCTATGCCCTCCTTCTAACTGTAACCTTTGGCTACTAACTTTGTTTTGAATATCTCAACTTCTCTAGGAGCTTTGTATTTGATCTTGAATATCAACTTACGACCTATAGGGGTTTTTCCTTTGGGTAAGTCAACAATTTTCCAAGTTTGATTATTCTATAAGGCCTTGATCTTAGCCTCCATAGCTTCTATCCATCTAGGATCAGTAAATGCTTGTGCATATGTTTAAGGTTCTACCTCACTTGACATCTTAGATAGATAGTATTTGTAGTTCGGAGCAAGGTTATCATAGGATATGGACTTGTCAAGACTATATTGTCCTTCATGGATATTTAGGGAAACAAAATCTTTAATCCGCAAGGGTAGCCTAGATCCTCTAGTAGACTGTCTACTTGGCACCTGAGTTACTTGAATCACTTGTTCTTCTATAGAGTCATTTATTTGTTGTAGAGCTTTAGTTGTGTTTTGCATATTTGTAACATCTTTACCTTGCATCTCAGGTACAATGTCTTGTTGAGATGTTTTAGTAGCCATGCCTTGAATTTCTTCTAAATAATCAGGTATATGATTTGTACTAGTAAATTTGAAAATTAGATCAGGATTCTTTTGTTTTCGCCTGAATGGGAATATGTCTTTCTTAAAGATTACATCCCTATTGACAAAATTTTTTTTAGTTGTGTCATACCAAATATAGCCTTTTTGGGCTTCAACATATCCTATGAGTAAACAAGTGATAGATATGAACTTTAGCTTATCAGTTTCATGCAAATTCTTAGCAAAGCATATCATCCATGCACTCTCAAATGTGATAATGATGGGTTTCTATTGGTAATCTCTAATAGGGAGATTTGCTTTCAATAACTCTACTAGGTAACCTATTGATAATATACACTAAAGCTTTGACACATAATCCCCATAATTTTTAGGGAATATTTGCTTGAAATCTGATAGCTCTTGCTAGTTCTAGGATATGCCTATGTTTTCTTTCTATTAGTCCATTTTGTTGAGGTGTAGAGAAACATGAAGTTTGATGAATATACCTAACTTATGAAATAGATCATTGATATTTGAGTTTATAAATTTAGTTCCATTGTCACTCTTTATTACTTTTACATGGTTTGCAAATTGTGTTTTTATAAGGCAAACAATGTTGGCGAAATAGTATACATATCAAATTTCAATTTTAATAGAAACACCCTAGTCATTCTAGAGTAATCATCCACAATATTCAGAAAATATTTATTTCCATCAAAAGTATCATTCTTATAAGGACCCTAATGGTCCATATGTAACAAATCAAAACTACTTAGGTGTCACGACCCAAACCTAGGGCGTAGTCATGACACGACAAATATGAAACCCAAAGGCGTCCTATCCAAGCCTCTTGTTCATATCATAAGCATACATAAGATAAATAATTGATAAATAGAGTAAACAAGCAGAAACATCAAAATCCATTTTCTCCCATTAAAAAACTTACATCAATTCGTCCATACATGTCTCTACATTATAGATCTTGATAGGGTCTAGAACATGTTACTAGCTCACCCTCAAAATATAGTAAAATATAAGTCTCAATGTAAAAAATCATAGCATGAATAAGGCTTCTATCTGAAGCATGAAAATTCACCAACAATCTCCAAAATGATGTCCAACTTTAGCAATGAATTTATAGGATAATGTCATCACCGCCAGTATCTACATTGTTAGATCATGTAGGAAAAATAGAATGCATTAGTTTGTGGAATGTACTAAGTATATAGGTACGCCATGCATCATGGAATATCATAACATAGTAATAATATACATAATCATAACAATAGTATAAGGACAAGATATGCATGACTAATGCATGTTTAAAATCATGAGTACTTAAAACATTTCCTAACCTAGATACATATGTGACAATAGGACCATATCCGATAATAAGAACATGCAGACTATAACATGAAATACTGATGTTGCCTTTACATCGGAGAAAGAGTTGCCTACTTGCCAAGGTAGACTATACCTCACTGTGTTTGGGTACAGTAGGCTCTACTCCAACATGGTGAGTAACACACATGCTTGATCCACTAACATAATCTATAGGTATATAATATAATCTATAGGTATATAATAATCCTATGGTGGCATGTAGTAATGATACTTAAAGATTTTAATAAGGACCCATGGGGATAGTACCTCTCACGTAAGCTCATTCACTGCTAAGTTAAATCCCACGAAATATATGATCATGCAATATACATAACTATCATCATAGTCATCGAAATCATACTTTCATAGCTTTTAAGCAAAATACTTCATGTCATACGAATTTTCCATCTATAAACTTTCATAAAGTATGGGTATAGTCTCCATCTTATCATCACTCAATAAACATTTAGAGTCTTAGGTCACCCGAATCATCATCATAACATACTTTTATACTTGAAATCATATTCATAAATATCATGGGTCTATCATAGGAAATCATGGCAAAGTATGGGTCCATAGACAATTGAAGTTCAAATTATGAAATTAAATGGAAATTTTGTGGAATCAATGTAATTGAAATTGATTTGAATCATCAGTCAAGGAACTCATATCAATTCAACAAGCCCTACCCAACACATACTTGAAATCAATTATAAATCATGAGATTTATATAATTCATCATAATTCATGCATAATAAGGTAAATTAATTATGTAATAATCATAATCCAAGCAATTGGAGTCAAGTCATGAAAACCCATAAAAATTCATGCTTGAACTTGGAGAAAAAGGATGTAGAATTTGGGCTCCATAGACAAATTGACCTTGAATTTCTTGACCAAAATCTTGAATCCTCAAGCTTTAATAGAGGCTTTGCTAGAGAGAGAAAACTTAGAATTTTGGGGGTGACTTTGAGAGTGAATGTCACGACCCAAGATGTGACATGGCGAATGGGGAACTCGAAGGAACCCCAAATGAGCCTCTTAACTTGTCATTACACATCATTGGTCGCGAAAGCATATAAAATATTAAGGAACAAGAATAGGGCAAAGGGGCTAAGGGGAAAAAGCTTGCATAATATCATAATCAAGAGATAAGAGTCAAGCTCATATCATAGATACATAACATGTCCAATAACCACCTCTACTACACAGATAAGAGCGGGGGCTAAGACAAAGCAACCGAGCTCACCATTATAGTCCAATAGAACATAAAGAAGAGTATCGCAATACATAATAAGAGAAAAATAGACTAATGTCCCCGAAGTGGAGGACTCACCAACTAGCTTAAATAGCACTGAACTAGCCACGTGGAGGAGGATAATCAACTTGGGCACCGATTCCTACATAGTGACATCATGTAGGCATATAGTATGCGTTAGTATGATTGAATGTACTAAGTATATAGGATGCAATGCAACAATAGATAGGCATCATAATCAAAATTCATAATTAAGCAATAGATGATCATATTTTAGATAAACATGCTTATACATAAGTTATATTACATTGTAGGAATAGGCCATCATCATAAAGACATAATATAGCAATGTGGCATGTATGATCAATGCTTAAGTAAAATATGCTTATGTAACTCATACTCATACAGGATATCATATGTGCAGAAGAGACCAAGCTAGCTATACAAGGTACAAACCCCTTTGGTGGTTATATCGTATAAACCCCTCACATGGTTGATGATAATCACACCTTATCAACACGGTGGCAAAGTACAAACCTCTCACATGATTGATGAGTACAAACCCCCAACATGGTTACTAGGGCTCTTATCCCACCAGATCAAGTATCATCTAATACAACACTTTATATGGAATATATCATAAACATAAGCTCATTTCATCATCATATAGTCATTCACATCATATCTCATGCTTTGGACCTTCAACTCCTCAAGAAACCACATCCAGACATTTTATCAAACAATTAGAGGGTATGTAATACTAGTATAAAACCATGAAATATAGAGATGAAATCATGCCAGAAAACCCATTGTAAAACAATCAATCAACACCTTGCAACACCCTCAAGCAACACACATCAAAACCCCTTCTCAAATCTTACAATAGATCAAAGATTTATAGCTCAAAACATGGAAAAACAGTCACAACTGTACATAGCTTTAACATAGTGTGCAATGAATTTCAGAATAAACAAGACCCATTTATAAATCAACTTTAAATCATGCAATTTAAGTAAAAGGAGACTTGGGTATCATCAGCGAAAGGAACCCATGAAAGAAACCCACAAACCCTAGCTTACACATGAACTTGATGAATATTGAAGATGGAGACTTAAAGCATGAAGAAGAACCTTGAAGGAGAACCTTAGCTTGGGATAAGGGTTTGGGACTTGAGTTTGGAGAGTGAAAATATGACTAAGTGTTTGAGTGAGTATTGAAAAATGTTTAGGATGATATGAGAGTGAAATAAGGCTAAGTATAGGTAAAAACATGTTTGGGGACACTTGGGCCCAAGACCCAAAATCCTTGGACCGAGATAGAAATCACTAGCAACAAAATACATGGGTCTGCGTCTTGTCTGCGACTCCAACCTATCGCGACGGACAAACTAACACATGTCTGTGACAGTTGCACATCGCAATGTTGTCGCGGATCAACTCTAGATAAGAAAATTATGAAAATTAAAATTGCTAATTATTTTCTTTTAAATTGGAGTTAAAATGTTTCCCCCTAATTTTGTTCCCCTGAAGAGAATATGAAGTCAAATTTTTGATATCGCGCACGAATTTTGAGAAATATGAAATTTAAAGTTCTGAGCATTCCAAGGCATATTTTGGGAACTTTTTTAGGGTTGTTTCATCTACGACTTCACTTTAAGACTCGTAAACTGATCCATGACTCATATTGCATGTTCATAGGCTTCAACTTCATCAAATTGTCCCTCACTAGAATTCTTAATGAAACTCATCAATATGACTCATAGAATGCTCTATGTCACGACCCAAACTTAGGGCCTAGACGTGACACGACAATGTGGAACCCGAAGGGACCCCAAACAAGCCTCTTGGCTTATCATTTATATATCCTTATTTGCAAAAGCAATTAAAAGAATGCTCGACGATCTGTAGAGGTTCTGGTGAATCACCAAAAACTAGAAATCTTCTGCAATTTTGCCCGAGATAATGGCCAACCAGTCTTCCTATAAATCTAAATACAAAAACACATAAAACCTATAAATATCGCATTGAGAACATACAAAATCCTATGTTTTAAGCATCAAAAGTGCTATATTTTGACAGCACATCAACACCCTCAACTTAAAATTGTTGTTTGTCCTCAACCGATGATTTAATCTATATAGACAATGCAATAACACACAGAATTCAACTCAACAACATATATCATATACATCCAGAACTCAATTACCTACACCTGCTTTTCGAAATAAGATCAGATAGTTATTTAGCAAACCAATGCATGTCACAACACAACTATGACAAACAAAGGCTATCAATAGTCCACAATCACTAAACAACTCAAATGCTAACAATGTTTGACACTCAATAATGATTTCATGTTTAACCTTGGGACTCTGCAACATCACTTCCTCTCACAAAAGATATTCATACATGATGACTAATACCATAGCCTTGCCCCTATAATTATAACTTGGACCTTCAACTAACTGGACTAGGATCACTTTAGGACTTTCACCTTATTCTCCCTTTTTCCTTATTCAAGCTTTTTCGGGTGCTTTTATCTCATTTTTCAGCTTTTGCCTTATTTTTACACTTTATTTTGCTTTTTTTTAAGCCAATCTAAGGCGTCTTAATTTTTCTTACACCGGTACATACTCTTTCTTCTTTTTCTCCTCTTTCCTAACTCACCTCCTCATTTTTGTGCTTCTTCTTTACACCGACCACCCTCAACTTAGGCTTTTAGCCTATATTAAAGTATATAATATCTCTCCTCCGTACCAGGGCCACTTTTGGTAGCCACCCTCAATTTAGGCTTTTTGCCTCAATCAAGGTTCGTAATGCTCAAAGAAAGACTAGGGCCAAATTAAGGATTTTTCACTAGATAAGGCTAGGTTATTAGGTTTTTAAAAAGAATAGGTACATGTAAAGTTCAAATATTTGGAACAAGGGAAAAATCAACCTTTTGGTTGGTTATTTTTAGGTTAAAGTGGATGATTTAAAGAACAAAGGCCTAAGATCCTTTCCTAATCCTTTTAATCTATGATCTAACTGAGAGTAATAGGGCAAGTTCTGAATTAACACAGAATACATGAATTTAGCAAAATAAGCTCACACTCTCATGGCATTGCATACGTTATTAACAAAAGACTCACATAACATGCTTTCTATCTTAATTTACCCGTACTTATCAAAAAAGATATTGTCAAACACCTAAACATGCATGGTTACCATCTAGCTACTAATCAAACATTTTTGGTGGGTACCATTTTTCAAAACAAAACACAAAAACATGGTATATGTGACAAGTATTAGTACTATATACTACACCTATTATCTAAACATCCTACACATGCCGGTTCAACAGAAATTCAATATCCACGAGGAAAAAGAACATAGGTAAGAAACCCTCGGGATCAAAAATTGGGGTAGTTATGGACCATAAGCTACTTAGATTTCACTGAGGCCCATAACTACCCACATCCCATCAAAAAAGATGTGCATTGTCTCCAATGCACAAAATCAAGCAAACTAAACACATAAAAAGGTCAAAAACCTTACCTAGGCACCTAAGCGCTGGTCTGTGACTGAGTCTGGTCATCCTCTCCCTATAGGGTAGTCTGCTCAGTGGTGGTACTCTATCCAGAGGGGCTAATACCCCTCAACTGATCCTCCTCTCTAGCTCGTCTGATCTCATCTGGGTTGTTTCATCTACGACT
>DF359063.1:51501-62864 GCA_000787875.1 Solanum virginianum
GTCTGATCTCATCTTCACGCTTTGACTCTCTCAGGGCATGCTCAATATCTCTCTCCTATAACCCCCTCACACATACATATCTTTCCTCTCGATTCTCATTCATGCAAGGCCTCTTTCAGAGGGAAGAATGGTGAAACGACCCCAAAAAGTGCCCGAAAATGTACCTCGAAAGTGCCCAAAATCATAATTTCCATATATCTGAATAACTATTTGTTATTTAGAGAATTCAACTTCATATTCTTGTTTAGGAGGTCAAATTGAGTGGGAAATGGGTCTAACCCAAATTTTAGAGCAACCGTATCAAAATCCAAAAATCGCCAAAAATACTATTTAGGAGGGTCAACTTTGAAGAGGCATATATCTTAGCACACAAAGCATTGAGTGTCTCATGACCTACCAACTTAAATCTCTTTGAATTAACTTTCCATGACACTTTGTTTTACCTCATTCGAAGTTCAAATGATGAATGTATGCCCGTTTTCGTAACTTGCTTGTGCAGAAATGAAGATTTCCAGTGAGTAATCCGCGTCGCCTCCACGATACAAACTAGTGTTATTTTGGTCCTTTTTTTTATTTTGGTTCAAGACTTTCAAGTCTTGGGGCCAAGGGTTCCCATACGTGTTTTTACCTATACTTAGCCTTATTTCACCCTCGTATCATTGATGATTTAAAGTTGATTTTACATGTGGGTCTTATATATTGAGAAATTTACTGAACAATATTTTTCTTCATGAAAGCATGATTGTTTTAGCATGTTTTGAGCTTTAAATATTGGATCTAATGTAAGATTTGATGAGGGGTTTTGATGTGTATATCTTGAGGGTGTTGCAAGGTGTTGATTAGTAGTTTTACAATAGATTTTCTTGCATGATTTTGATCTCTAAATTACATGGTCTTTTACCCCCATTTCACACCCGCCAAGCGTTTGATAAAATGTCCGGCTAGGGTTTCTTGAGGAATTAAAGGTCCAATGTATGTCTTATTAGTTGAATAGTGTTATCATGATTATATGATGATAAAATGATGACGAAACAATGGTATGCATATGATGTATAATGATGAGAGGAAATGTAGGTATATGATGACTTTATGATGATGAAAATATGTTGTACATATGTTGAATTCATGAAAAGTATCTACGATATTGCAAGTTGATTGCTTTGTTGAGGTGCTACCAAGCCTCAATCATAGGGTGCCAAGTCTCAATCACCTTGAAGAGGGGGTTCCAAACCTCGATTACCTTGTTGAGGGGGTACCAAACCTCAATCATCTTGTCGAGAGTGTGCCAAGTCTCAATCACCTTGACGAGGGGGTGCCAACCCTCGGTTGCCTGGTTGAGGGGGTATCAAGCCTCAATCATCTTGTTGTGAGGGTACCAAGTCTCAATCACCTTAACGAGGGTGTGCCAAGCCTCGGTTACCTTGTTGAAGGGGTACCAAACCTCAATCACCTTGTTGAGAGGGTGCTAAGTCTCAATCAACTTGACGAGGGGGTGTCAAGCCTCAGATGTCTGGTTGAAGGGGTATAAGCCTCAATCATCGTTCAAGGAATGGTGTGCCTTGGAGTTGGGAAATAGTTCACTTGACGCATACTCTATGCCTACATGATGTTACCATGTAGGAACTAGAGCTCCTATTGATTCTTTTTGTGGCTCGGACTGTTCAAGTTAGCCTTTGGTGAATCCTCCATTCCAGGGACAATGACTATTCTCTTATACTATGTTCTAGGACTATCTTTCCTTTATGTATGTATTAACTATAAGGGTGAGCCTAGTTGCTTGTCTTAGCCCCCGCATTTATCTATGTAGTAAAGGTGTTGTTGGACATGTTATGCATTATGCTTGAGTTTTGACTCACTTATGATATTCAAGTTATTTAAATATGAGTCTCTCTCTCCCTCAGTCCCAATTTCCCATGTTTATGTTTCTTACATTGTTTTACATCGCTTTCACGACCAAGGATGGGTAATGATATGTTATGAGGCTTGTTTGGGGTTCCTTTAGATTCCCCATTCGCCGGTCATGTCTAGGCCCTAGGCTTGGGTCGTGACAAATAGGTAGGCTCATCAGGAGCAAATAAATCAAGTGTTGGCACTTGAGATATCATCTCTAGTAATGTGACTGGTGTCGCAAGTTATGTTGTCAAGTCAGCATTGAGCTACTGGGTTTATGTCTGCATGGCTAAAAAATCTAAAGGTCTAGCCTCAACCTATCTCTTATGTACCCTTTCCTCGAAGGCAATGATGCGGGCATTCACAGTGGAAATACGATCCTGAATAGCAGCGACTATGAATGGCTGCATCTGACCCTATGAGTCTAAGATAGCCTATTGGACCCATGGTTTAATCTACTGAAAGAGCTGAGTCAACTGTGCCTCAAAATATGCTAATCACTGGGCCATATCCTGTATTGAAATTGCAGACACATAGTCCATGCCTATTGTAGGAGTCTGTGAAGTAGTGGCCTCTGGTGCAGTATCAGCAATAGTGGTTCCACTCTCTTTCTTTACACCATGCAACAAGGACCTCTCCTCCGTAGTAGTTGCAGCAGTAGTGGTGTCTTTCTCAAAACCCTCAAGCGGTGGCGCTGGGGTGAACATCTCTGGCAGAGGTGGAGGTTCTGCTCTCTGAAGTGCCATCGGGTTCTCATCAGCCTTGATCAGGCTGGGTTCTAAAGTGTGTTGAGCCTCTGCCAACCTATCCAACTAGTGTAGTATCTCCACCCTAGACTCTACACAGAATTTGTAGATCAAACAAGGGAACGAGATAGAAGTAGCCCTCTTCAATGCGGCCACATCTATCTGCTCGGTAATGAGGTGGGCCCAATCTATATCATAGCTAGCTAAGATGCTGGAACCAAAATCGCACGCTCTGGCATAATGACCCACCAAAATTTGGCAGGGCAGCTAAGCGAAGCCTTAATAATAGGCTCCATGTGGGTGGTGACCCAAGTAGGTTCTGGACCCTGCTTTGCGATATGACTAGCCACCCATCTAAAATATATGGCTCGGTGCTCAGGATCCTTCATAATCAATGGGTTCCTGGCCTGCCCCAACCTGTAATCAAACTCCATTGTGGATCTGGGGGCACGGTACTTAGGACCAAAAAGCATATGACGAATAGTCTCCTCTGAAATGTCTACTCACCGACCTCTCACTCGTGTCTCTGTCAGTCAGGGCTGAGTGAGAGGTTTCTTCCCCTTGGGAAGATAGTGTTAGATATTGGCTGTGTAGGATACATAGAACTCCCTCACCAAAATCAGGAAGTACTGACCCAGAGACTCTACTAGCTACATGAGGCCATAACAAATCATCGTATTCAGTATACTAGAGACACGGCTAAGTCTGTCAGAAATCACCCTAGGCTTCTCATAGATAGAACAAGATGGCTTGCCCCTCTCCTTTGGCTGCATGCCCTATAAATATATCACCTCCATGCCCTCAACACACCACCGGCTAGTAGAGAGATCTGGTGTTGATGATGATGATGGTGCTATGGAGTATTAGGCATCTTCTCCTTCCTCAGAGCCCTCCTCCGAACTAGACTTCTCTCCAAATGGAGTCATATGTGGTATGCTGCTCCCACTCTTATCACTATCTCTCTGTTCTAACTGGGAAGGACTAGCAACTAGAGCGTCAGTGTACCCAACTTTGGTGGTTGCTCTAGTCTGTGGTACAGAAGCTACAGGGTCTGGTTGGGCATCAAGTATCTCTAATGAGCCACTCGATTGAGGGAGTTGCTCCCCACTAGAATGATTGTCATCTGAAGGCTCATCCCTAAGCCTCCTCTTTATAGCTTCGATCTTAGAGCTTTTACCCTTTGGGGCCATAATACCTAAACACATATAAACATACTATGGTTAGCCCCATGAAATAAGAAGTTGAATACAAAAATCATCAGAGTATAGTTGCAGAAGGGTTCTATGAAATCCCCTTTACAAGTCGTAGTGAACACGACGAGTCGTAAAGTTCTCTCTTAGCTCAGAAGTTTACAATAATTTTTGTCACTGGAAAAGTCTAGGAGATAAGGTACGACTCATAAAGTGGCTTACAAGACGTAGACTGGGGCCGTAGAGAACTCCAGTGAATAATTAGATTCAGGCAGGGGTCCATGAGACCTATCTACGAGTCGTAAAGTGATCTATGACTCACAAAAGGTCTCTTCTAATGGAAACTCAAAAACATCAAGTTTCTAGAATTCTACACGAGGGGCAATTATGACTCGTAGATTGCTCTATGGGTCATAAAAGACACTCGTGGATCAGAAATCTCAATCACTTGAGTTTCTAATTCCATCACACAGAACCAAAAGACAGTTTCACCCACTAATTCTATTAGCGTCAAAGAAATAACACACTCACCCACATTATTTCATTGATACAACTCTACCCAACAATTTCAACATATAATCACCCCATTGAAAATGATTAAGCATCAGTTATCCTATCATTTTGACTAACCCTAATTTGTTCAAGCTATTATGTACCTATTATCATGCCCAAAGTCCCATTAAGGCAGACTGGCACCCATTGTCGATAAGGCTCGAGAGAACCAACCTGTATCTATGCGCTTTCTATGCATATTATAAGGGATTTCTACATTTAACATGCCTTTAAGAAAGTAAACAGTAATAACAAGCAAAAAGGAAATGCATATGACTAGGCCATTGGGGCTACGTTATCTAAAGTAAGAGACATGACCACACTTTAATTTACATAATCTACAAAGCATCTAGATAAGGAGAAATATCTGATAAGGGTTAGGACAAGCCCCACCTCAACTAACTGTACAACACAAAAATATAAGCTCTAGACATGCAAAGCTCTAAAGCAACCTGGAGCTTGGTAACAGCAGCTGTCTATCATGTACTCCTACTAGGGAGATCTACTAGCACCTATACCTGCAGTATGAAATGCAAGTCCCCCGTAAGGGACATCAGTATGAGATAATGTACTAAATATGTAAGGCTGGAAATACTGTATATGAAGTAACAACTCAAATGAAACTATGCACTGGTTAGGATAAGAGACCACCTTTATTTATTCTGTGGGATCATGTACTTTATGTTCTTTTTATTACTTTACCTTTACTGTATAATTTGTGCACAACATGTATTACAAATAACCAGCTAATCCGTGATAAATCTATATCGAGATCGGCCATGGCAAGGCTTTTTCTTTAACACCTTAAGCTACCCCCCGTGATAGGATCAACCCTGGCTAGGTGATTCTTCTACCCCTCAAGTTACCACCCATCAATAAGTAATATACTTTACCTTTCAATTACCTTTGAGATGATTCTTTTGGAAGTCACAATATTGGAGCTGTAGGGCTATATATATAGCATTTGACATGTAGATTATCATACAAGACAATAGGACAATGAAAAGAGTACATTACATAAATGATGAAATGCGTATGAGATGAAACAACTTGTGAACTCTATTTAGCAACAAGAACCTATGCAACTTGGTATCCACGTATGTATGTAGATTTCAAGGTGACTATGTATGGGAGCATATGAACATGTGAAATAGTGAAGACATGGTTAATAGTTGTGTCGGAATTGGTAAGCGCTTTATGTGCCAAGAAAGATTCTAGATTTCATGTCGAGTAATATGAAATCAAGTAGCCTTACATACCTCACTGTACGACCTTGCTATTTCCTGGAGATAACCTTCCCTTCCTCCAAATATTTATCTACAACATAGTAGGTGATAAAACTAGCATTAGCGGCCAATAGACACCTCTTGGCAGCCCAATCTCATAAAAATATAACATACGGGTAGCAAACGAATAATTATAAAATCGTATTTTCTAATACATATTCTCATATACATATCATGTGCAGCCTATTTTAGTGCCATAAGAGCATTAAAACAGCCCACAAAGCAGAACACATAACAATTATTCACAACATACAAATGGGCAGCATAACGTTACATCCCTTTGCTACATTTTCACGTCGACGATTCCAAACCTGTTCCAACTTTAACCAAAAATCCCCCACCATATATACACATAAAATCAGTCCTAAAATAGTTCAAGAATAGTTCTCAAAATAGGTGTTGGACGTGAGACCATAGTCCCCAATCAATCAGCCCACAAGTTCCTATTACAAGCACAATTACGATATCACACAAGAACTTACTTTCGCAGACTGTAACAGTGGTGAAGCAGCCTGGTTACATTACTACCAAACCAACCATTGTTAAAGACATAAGTCTTACCTCATATTACAGCCAACCAAGAAGAGAAAAGCTTCTTAATTAACAAGAAAAATGTACAACAATCCATAGGATACATATTGTCCAAAATTTCCAGCACATGTATAATTAGCTTATTTCTCGAGTTTTTATAAACAAACCATAGTAAGTGAATAAGTAGATTTACTTACCTTTAAACTCAAGTTTTAGAGGTTCTTTAGGAATCCTTGTAAGGTTGTGAGGCCTATTTTGCACACTTTGAAAGAGAGCAAAGAACAACCAAGAAAAGCAGATCTTTTTGTGTCCAAGTTAAAATGTCTTTAGGGGCTGTTTCATCCCTTTTTAAAAGACTTCTTGGCTGACTTACTTTTGATTTATTAGACTTAGTATATTAGGTTGGTAATGTACCATTTTTTCCCTTTCACATGGTCCTTAAGGGGCTCCAAATTGATGGGTCTTTGCTGCCCATCTTTTCCCCTTTCTCTTAGTTTTGGCCCAATTGGATAGATTTTATTATTCATATTGTTGTACTTGGGACCTTTTATTATTCATATTGAGCTGTAAGTATAGTTCATTTATGATGCTAAAACATGTGCTAAATTTACACCCTTAACATAGACTTTATCCATAATTGGACTAGGATGGATTCAACATCAGACCTCGTCTCCGTTTAGCTAGCAAGTTTAAGTTGAGCAAGTAGGTGAGTCACCTGCTAGCTTCCTAAGTCATACAAGCACCTCAATTCTCTCTCTTTTTTTAGGGCCGGATAGATTTAGAGTCGGGTCTCGTCTACATTTAGTTAGCATATTTAAGCTAAGCATGCAGGTGACTCAACTGTTAGGTTCCTACGTCCTGCAAGCACCTCACTTCTTTTACCTCAATTAAGGTCATGAACCCCTTAATTTAACTTAAAACTTATTTACACTCGACCCTCTTCAGTGTTAGACACACATATCGCTAACACACTAAATATTCAATCACACGTACCTATTAGTGTCCCAATTCTGCATGCTGGACTTCCTCTTTAGCTTCAAATAAGTAATGGTATTTTGATTTCATCACGTCCTTGGCCTCCTATGTTATTTCTTCTGTTTGCTGGTTTCTCCAAAGTACCTTTACTGAAACTATTTGTTTATTCATTAGCTTCTTAACTTGATGATCTAGAATAGAAATAGGTACCTCTTCATAGGTGAGATCTTTTGTAACCTGCACATCCTCAATAGGAGTGATATGGAATGGCTCACCTATGATTTTCGAAGGATTGAGACATGGAAAACTGGATGAACCATTGAAAGCTCTTGGGGTAGCTCTGGGATGGGTCACCAATGCATTTTTGAAGGATTGAGACATGGAAAACTGGATGAACCATTGAAAGCTCTTGGGGTAGCTCTAGTTCATATACAACCTGCCTGAACTTCTTAATAATTTGATATGGTCCTATGTAACGTGGGTTCAGTTTTCCATTCTTACTAAATATCATAACCCCTTTCATTGGAGACACCTTTAAAAATACCCAATCCCCTACTGAGAATTCCAGTCCTCTTCTTCTAACATCTGCATATGATTTGTGATGACTTTGGGTTGTTTCTAGCCGCTGCTGTATTACCTTAACTTTTTCCATAGCTTGTTGTACTTAACTTTTTCCATAGCTTGTTGTACTAGATCTGGCCCAAGCAAAGTGGTTTCACCTACTTTAGACCATCCAATTGGCGACCTACATTTCCTTCCATACAAAGATTTATAAGGTGCCATCTTGAAACTTGAGTGGTAGCTATTATTATAGGCAAATTCAATAAGTGGCATAACGATCTTTCAGTTTTTTATAAGGTGCCATCTTGAAACTTGAGTGGTAGCTATTATTATAGGCAAATTCAATAAGTGGCAAATGGTCCATCTGACTACCTTTAAAGTCTAATGCACAATCTCACAACATATCTTCAAGTGTTTGAATGGTTCGTTCTGCTTGACCATTTGTTTGAGGGTGGAAAGCTGTACTCAAATTCACTTGTGCCCCTAAACTCATTTGGAAGACTTCCAAAACTTTACAGTGAATTGAGCTCCTCGGACTGCAAGGTCCCTTTTCATGCCTCCCCACCAAAACATTCCCTTCAGATCATGGTACATCTTAGTTGATCCTGAAGGGATGGAATATCTGGAATGATGGGCTTCTTCCATTATCCTCTTTCTTAATCCATTAATATCAGGCACACATAATCTATTTTGGCAATAAAGTACTCCATTTTGTGTAAGTTCAAAGCCCTTCATCGTACCCTGACTTGCCTTTTCCTTAAGCTGTCGTAGAATAGGATCCTCAAACTATTTTTTTGACCTCCATTACCAATGAAGACGCTACTGCATTATATACCACAATCCCTTCCTTTGAAGTCTCAAGAAGGTGAACTCCCAAACTAGCTAGTTGTCGTAGATCTTTAGCAACTCCTTGACTTACCATGGCCTGGTCACCAGTATTCATGATTGCCTTATGACTCAGAACATCAGCTACCACATTTGCCTTCCCCGGATGATATAGTATATCAACATCGTAATCCTTTATTAGCTCTAGCCATCTCTACTGTCTTAAATTTAGTGCTTTCTACTTAAAAATGTACTGGAAACTCTTATGATCAGTATATATATTAACGTGAACCCCATACAAATAGTGGTGCCATACTTTCAGAGCAAACACAACCGCTGCTAGCTCAAAATCATGTGTTGGATAGTTTTTCTTGTGTGGCCAGAGCAGTCTAGATGCATAAGCAATTACCCTACCATGTTGTGTTAGTACACACCCTAAGCCAACTCCTAAAGCATCGCAATACACTGCATACCCCTCAGTGCCTTCTGGAAGTACTAGCATAG
The DNA here is from genome assembly GCA_000787875.1 of Solanum virginianum. Classification (NCBI taxonomy): domain Eukaryota; kingdom Viridiplantae; phylum Streptophyta; class Magnoliopsida; order Solanales; family Solanaceae; genus Solanum; species Solanum virginianum. Next base: position 60,562 of record DF359063.1, read on the forward strand.
GTGCAAAAGTTAGCTTCTTTTTTAGCTCCTGGAAGCTCTTTTCACATGCATCATTCCATTGGAACTTGGTCACCTTTTGTGTCAACTTTGTTAGAGATGCAAAAATAGAAGAAAAACCTTCAACGAACCTCCTGTAATAACCTGCCAAACCTAGGAAGCTCCAAACTTCCATGGGTGTTGTTGGCCTTGTCCAATCTTTCACAGCCTGTATCTTTTATGAATCAACCCTTATTCCCTCATCAGACACAATATGACCCAAGAATGCCATTGAGTTTAGCCAAAATTCACGTTTAGAAAATTTGGCATACAACTGTCTATCACGAAGAACCTGTAATATCATAAGTGATTTGCGTGGTCCTCTTCCAATCTTGAATATACCAAAATGTCATCAATAAATACTATTACGAACAGATCCAAGAATGGCTTGAATACACTATTCATCAGATCCATAAAAATAGTATCTATAAATACTATCACGAACATATCCAAGAATGGCTTGAATACCCTATTCATCAGATCCATAAAAACTGCTAGTCCATTCGTTAGCCCAAATGACATAACAAGTAATTCAAAGTGACCATAGCATGTTCTGAAAGTAGTCTTAGGTATATCTTTCTCCTTCACCCTTACTTGGTGATACCCTGATATCAAATAAAATTACATAACAAGAAATTAAAAGTGACCATAGAGTGTTCTGAAAGCAGTCTTAGGTATATCTTTCTCCTTTACCCTTACTTGGTTATACCCTGATATCAAATAAATTTTTGAAAAGCATTTGACACCCTGTAACTGATCAAATAAATCATCAATCCTGGGGAGGGGGTATTTAATCTTAATTGTCATCCTATTTAATGTTGATAGTCGACAAATTCTCAAGGTGCCATCCTTTTTATGTATAAATAACACTGGTGCACCCCAAGGGGATACACCGGTTCTTATAAAACCTTTCTCCAATAAGTCTTTTAACTACTCTTTTAACTCACGCAATTCTGCTGGGGCCATTCTATATGGAGGGATAAAATAGGTTGGGTGCCTGCAAGTAAGTCATCGAAATCTATTTCTCATTCTGGAGGTAAACTTGGAAGTTCTTCAGGGAAACATCAACAAATTCATTCACCACTGGAACTGATTGAAGAATTGGTGATTCTGCCGCTATATCCCTTACTCTAATTAAATGACATATATACCCCTTAGACATCATCTTTCTTTCCTTAAAGTAAGAGATAAACTTACCCTTTTGCACCCTAATTTGTCGTCCCATTCAAGAACTGCCTCATTTGGAAAGTGCAAGTACACTCTCTTAGTTCAGCAATACCTGGTGGCATAGCAAGAAGCTAACCAATCCATACCCATTATAACATCGAATTCCACCATTTGTATCTCAATAATTAATGCATATACATTATGTGAAAAGATGGACAATGTACCTATGACCACATTGGGTGAAGTTTCTAAATTTTGCTGACTCCCCAAAGCATAAGTGTGATTCAGGACTCCGCTAGAGCTAGCTGCCCCTCTTACACCTCTACCACGACCCATAGGTGCTTGTTGACCCCTACCTATTGGAAGAATTGATGATGATAATGCAATAATTGATCTAGTAGGTTATGCTATATCACCCATACATCTCCTCTGGCAATCTCTCATCATATGCCCTAGCGCACCACACCAATAACAAGCGTCTGTCCCAATATGACATATACCTAAATGAGTTCTTCCACACTATTTACAAGGATGCGTAGGGGTCATTTGCTGGCCTACTGGATATCCCGCTATCTGGGCGCCTTTCCCTTCACTTCTTAGACCAAATTGATTGCTTCTGGACCCTTGAAGTTGTGGTGGAGCACTGTGGGCGCCTTTCCCTTACTTCTTAGACCAAATTGATTGCTTCTGGACCCTTGAAGTTGTGGTGGAGCACTGACTTCATAGTAGGAGGATGATGGCCTAGGTGGTCTATTAGAAAACCGAGGCCTATGTTCACCTTGGGACGGTGTAAACTGCCCTGTAGACCTAGCCCTCTTGAAATGCGCCCTTTCTAACTCTTGTGTCCTTCTTCTTTGCCTCTGATCCACCAATATTTGTGCAGAAGCTTGCATTCTCATTATATCCATGTCTTTGTTCAAGGAAGCAATGGTCAGTCACTGACCAGATACGTATCCAATCTATCACCATATCGATAAACTCTATCTACCATAGTAGCTACTATATTTGGAGCATACCTGGACAGGGAATTAAATTGAAGGCTATACTCCCTCACGCTCATATTCCTTTGGTGAAGGTTCAAGAACTGATATGCATGGGTT
>DF359063.1:70362-101069 GCA_000787875.1 Solanum virginianum
ATTTGCGATCAGCGCTACAAAATAAGTGGGGAAGTAGTCTCAATTCGAGTTTAGAGCAACTGAGTCAAAATAAAATTTTCACTAATTAACTTTCGGGCAGTGAGGGTTTGCGCCCAGGGTGCGACGCGCCTGGGACGTGGACCAACACTTAGCATTTTCTTTAAGTTTTAGATGGGAAGCTGGAATTCACGAAAAAAGGTGAAATATACATGTCCGCACCCCTAGAGTGATGCGGACATGTTGTATCAGGCAGAAAACTTTTTCTTTTATTTAAGGAGGGGTAGTTTTAACTTTTTCCACCCTCCTTAAATCTTAATAAGTCGGGTTTCACCTGATTAATTCATAAAAAGGCATTATTTCTTCATTAAGGTCAGAGCAATTTTAAGAAAACCCAAGCGTAAAATTAAGAACCCATCTAGAGCCTCAAGAATCTCTTCGATTATTTTCCAAGAATTTCAATTCTCTGGTATGTAAAGCTATCCAAAAGGTACCCTATGTAAGTTTATCATATTTTAACTACAAATCTTGACCTAAGTTTCATGCTTTTGAATTGATGTTTATTATTTACCTTGACTAGTTGAGTGCTTCAAACTTCCTGTTCATGAAGATTTTCCTAGTAAAAATCATGTTCATTACTAATATGGTTACTAAGTCAATTTACTGAAACAAGAACTATGATTATGAGAAATACCCGAAAACTTTATTCGTATCTTCGAGAAAAGCTAAATGTTCATAGTTGAAATTTCCAAACTATCTTTATTTTGTGAAAAGTGTAATGATACTACTTTCAGTAAGGCAGAGAGTAAAGTTTCAGAAAAATCTAAGTTGGGCTAATTTCCCAAAAGAGCAAGATTTATGTTGAGAAGTCTTATTCTTAGGTTATGAGATATATGCAAGTTTCTTTGGGAGTAGTATGGATCACCGATATGAGTGAGAGTATAATTAATAACTTGAACTCATAAAGTACATAACTAGCGTAGGACAAAATTGTACTAAGGTACAACTCCTCACTTGCCATTGAGATGACCTAGTTTTTGGATGGATCCACTCTCCTAGTTTTTTATCCCATACCCAGCAAAGTACGGGATAGCTTTAGCAGTGTGGGCAAGTTGTTGTATCACCATAAAGCTCATAGTGGTGGTTGTCCATTAGAGAAACTCCCCAAGTTAAAGCAAGTTAAGTTTTCCATACAGATTTTGAGCATGTTTATTTTCAGCATACAGAGTACTTACTACTTATGTTATTTTATTCTAAGTTATGATTTATGTACTTTGAGAAATATTGCATTACTTTGAGTTTACATTTTGGCTATTTTACATACCGTACATTCCATGTACTGATGTCCTTAGGACCTATATCGCTTTATCATGCAGACTTTATTGAGGACTAGACCCCCACTCAGTTATTTGTGAGGCCTCCTCTCAGCCAGAGGCTTAGAGTTATTATTTATGTTTTCGTTTCTAGCATTTTTCTTTTGAGTTGTGGCTACCTTAGGCCTGTCCTGGTAGTCATTTCAGAGTATTCTAGTAGAGGTTTCATAGATTATGTGTCAAGTACCTCAACTCTTGTTTGATTGACTTATTGTTGAGCTGTTTCTCATTTCAATTTTTTCAGACAGTTTGATATCTTAGCATGTTAATTTAAAGTGTTTCCATGATTATTTAAGTCTTCTGCTAAGTGAGTAGCCAGGCCAAGTGGTTTGCTTTGGACCAGAAATGGTTTTCGGTGTCGGCCACGTCTAGGGTGTGAATTGGGGGCGTGACAAACTTGGTATCAGAGCAAAGAGTTCAAGAGTCCTAGGGAGTCTATAGAACTGTGTTTAGTAGAGTGCATATTTTGGGTGTGAAGCGTGCCACATCTATAATATGGAGGCTATAGGTCAATAGGAAGAGTCATTATCATTTATTACTTCCTCCTCATGCTTCAGAGTTGACCTCTATCAGTCCCCTTCTAACTCGTATGTTTGCGCCTTATTTTTTAAATCATGCCTCCACTTAGAGCTGACAGACCAGTTAGCCTACCCAGGAGAAATGCTAACTAGCCTAGCCTAATTCTTGAAGGACCTAGAGGTCTAGCTGTGCTTGTTGAGCAACCATAGCAAGCAGACATCTCCAATACTGAGCTCCGCCAGGCCATCAAGACTTTGGCATAGGCGGTCACTACTCAGGGAGGTCACCACAGAGATGGTAGGAATGATGGATCGGATACCACTAGGGTTCATGAGTTTCTGAGGATGAACCCACCTAAATTCACGGGGTCTAATGTGAAGGAGGATCTTGAGAACTTTTATGAGGAACTCCAGAAAGTGTTTCAGGTCATGCATATATGTGATACTGAGCGGGTTGAGTTGTTGACCTACTGATGATGTTCACGTCTAATAAGAAAGCGGTCATTGTCAGCAATTAACCTAACCAAAGGTTAGGGTCGAATCCACAGGGAATATAAGGCTTGACTACAAGAATTCACTATTAATCATTTTGAGTATCTATAACTAAAGTCTCTAAATGGGGGGGTGTTTGTTATTTAAGAACAAAAGTAAAATAAATACTATACTGCTACGCGAGGAAACACTCAATTTTAGGGACAACTTGGGAATTGTGTTCCCCATGGTTCGTCAACTCAATTACCCTAGACAACATAACTACAATTGAAAATTTTCATGCAGGACACCAATTTTAGAGTGACAAGGCAAGTTCTGAGTCCATACATGATACATGAATGTAGCAAAATAAGCTTACAACACACATGGCATTGCACACACAATCAAGTATAGACTCGTAGGTCATGCTTCTAGCTTCAACTTACCTTACCATGGCGCTTGGTCGGCAACCATGGTGTGCCAACTAACCGTTACCTATTGTCCTAGTGAACCTCCCCTTGGTCAGGTTTGGTTGATTAGATGAGAATACATCAATGGAATCATATCACCTACTCCCTTTTTCATATTTGTCACTACTTTGGTCGGGATTGTGATAGTAGGTAGGGTTTGGTGTTGGGCACCACCAAACAACAATCATAATGAAGAAAAATAGACAATACATGTAAAACCCCAATCATAGAAATACAATAAATCTAGACCATCTCAAATCAACCACCCATGGTTCCCAGAACCCCAAGTTGTGGATGCTTAGCTACTCATGGCTAAGGCAAAACCAACAAGGATGCAAATACAAGACATAGTTGAGAATTTTACCCAAAGCAATGAAAAGTGATACACAGATGTTGCAAACCACAAGCTTGATAGATTGAGAATGAATACTAAGTAGGTTTGTACTCCCCAAAAGTGGGTTTTCCAAGAGAAAATGAAAATATATGCTAAAACCTTAAAATATTCTAGAGAGAATATTCAAAGGCAATATTCAATGTTCTAAATCTGGGATCCTCTAAAATAAACCCTAACATAAAGTATATATAGTAGTTACAAATTTAATCCTAAAAATTACACAGAAAAGAAAGCTAGCAGCAGGTATGTCTCACAGGTATGACTCATAGGGTGACCTACAAGTGGTAATCGAGGTCACGTATCAGGCACTTGGTATTTTGGACTTGACTGTAACGACCTACTGGTACGAGTCGTTGCTTGAGCTACGACTCGTATGCTCTTCTCATAGTCTAGGCCATTAGTGTTTGGTCCAAAGTCTTAGCTCTCTGTTCTTTGCTATGAGTCTACCTATATGAGTCATAGTGAGACCTACGACTCATAGGATGGCCTCATAAGACTGACCTCCACTTAGCAGATTTCTAATTTTTGCTCTCTATTTCCTGCTACAAGATCACCCTATGACTCGTAGCTTGGGCTATGACTCATAGTGAACTCGTATTTCTTGTACTTCAGCAAAAATCTGTAATTTTCTTCCAAAATCATGCCAACCTACCTTTTCTGCAATAACAATACAAAAACACATAAAAACTATACAAAGTCGCATTAAAAACTCATAAAATCCCTTGTTTTAGGCATCAAATGTGTTGTATTTTGACAGCACATCAACACCCTCAACATACAATTGTTGTTTGTCCTCAAGAGACGACTCAATCTAAGTAGACAATGAGAAACACATAGCAGTTATACTAATGGCATATACACCATTTACTCTAATTCAAGTGCCCAACTTTCATTTTCAAAATAAGATTGCAAAACTACTAAGCAAAATAAAAACACAAAGATGTATCTAGTAAGCCAACTATGATAAGCTAAGGAGCGTCAACCATCCACAATCACTAGTATAGTCATATGCCAATCAAGTAGTGCAAATGTCCTTATAGAAAAGAAGTCCCTCTTACTCACTCAAAAAGCATTTAGAATTTAGGAACTATGGAAGCATTCCACTCTCACAAATGAAATTCATGCAAAATGCCTAACACCATAGGCTTGTCCCTATACTTAATTTCCAGATTGGTGAAAAAGTGGATTTTGATCACATTAGGACTTAACAGCTGTGCCTTATTTCTGAACTCATTTTTGCTAATTTTTCTCAATTCAAGGCATTTTTCATTTCTTTTTCCTTACTCAGCTCATGATTTTTCATTTCTTTCTTTTTTTCCCAACTAACCACCTTATTTTCATTACTTTACCAAAATAAGGGTCACCCTCAACTTAGCCTTTTGGCCTGAGGTGAAGTACACAATATCTATTCCCCAAGTCAAGGCCACTATTTGAATCCACCCTCAACTTAAGCTTTCAGCCTCCATTAAGATTCACATGTTCAAGGATAGATCAACACTAATATTAAGGTATTTCATAAAACAAGGATAAGCTAGCTAAGTATCAAGAAAGAATGACTGCATGAGAGGCTCAAACATTCAGAACAAGGGATTTACTAGCTCATTTGGTTGCTCATTTAGCCAAGAGTGGGCTCACTAAAAGAACAAAGACCTAAGATCCTTTCTAAATCAACCATATCACTAGACCAATTTTAGAGTGACAAGGCAAGTTCTGAGTCCATACATGATACATGAATGTAGCAAAATAAGCTTACAACACACATGGCATTGCACACACAATCAAGTATAGACTCGTAGGTCATGCTTCTAGCTTCAACTTACCTTTACATTATCAGAAAAAGCATTACTAGATAATCAAAATGTATGATTGCATCAATAACCAACAATCTCAAAAAAAATTAAGGGTACCTAAAATTTTCAAAACCATTCAAAAAGCATTTAAAAACTATGTACCCCAAAAGACCATACTACTATGTATTTACATATTATCTACACTACCTAAGCATGCTGGTTCAATAGAAAATTAAAACATCCATAAGGAAAAAGAAACACGACAAGAAAACTGTAGGATCAAAACTGGGGGAAGTTATGGACTCGAGGCTACTTAAACTTTACCTTATTCCATAACTTCCCATACCCCCTTAAAATAGAATATTTGTCCTCAAAGTAGAGACAAGAAAAAGATGTACAAGGGGCATACCTTGGGTTGCCTCCCAGGAAGCGCCTGATTTATTATCGCGGCACAACTAGAAGCCTTTTTGTACTCGTGCCTCTTCAAGGTCCCAATCTTTCACTATCTTCATTTCTTCCATATCACCTATGCACAGTTTGACCCTCTAACCATTGACTTTGAAGATTTTACCATCCCTACTTTCTAACTCGATGGCTCCATAACTAAAAATGTGTATCATCCTGAAAGGTCCCATCCACTTAGATTTGAGTTTCCCGAGAAACCACTTTAACCTAGAGTTATAAAGCAAAACCATGTCTCTTGGAGAAAATTGGTGGTTCTCAATTCTGCAATCATGCTAATCTTTCATCCTTTGTTTGTACAATACAGAGCTCTCATATGCTCGCATCCTAAACTCATCAAGTTCATTTAGTTGCATTAATCTAGATATTGCTGCTTTATTCCAATCTAGATTTGACTTCTTTAGTGCCCATAATTCCTTGTATTCAAGTTTAACTAACATATGATATGCTTTTGAAAACACTAATTGATATGGAGACATTCCGATTAGAGTTTTGAAGGCTGTGCAGTAGGCCTATAAGGCATCATCCAACTTCTTTGTCTAATCAGTGCAATTCCCATTAACCATTTTGGATAATATTTGCTTTATCTCCCTATTTAATGCTTTCATTTGCCCACTTGTTTAGGGATGGTACGAGGTTGCCACTCTGTGTTTCATTCCATACCTTTCAAGGAGAGCTTTGAATAGTCGATCACAAAATAGAGAACCTCCATCACTGATAATTAACCAAGGCATACCAAACCTGGAAAAAATGTTTCTTCAGTGAAACCCAGTAACAGTCTTACCCTCATTGTTTAGTAAGGCTATGGCCTCTACCCATTTAGAAACATAATCAACTGCAACCAGAATGTACTTATTACGATGAGAGCTAACAAAGGACCCCGTAAAATCAATGCCTAAAAGATCGAATAGTTCTATCACCAAAATAGGATTTAGAGAAAGTTCATGCCGTCATGAAACCCCATCCTCTCTTTGACATCTAACACAAGTCTTAACATAATCATGGGCATTTTGATGTATAGACGGCTAATAGTAGCCACACTGTAGCACTTTATAAGCAGTTCGAGCTCCATTGTGATTGCCACCCACCAATGATGAGTACATCCTTCAGGAATACTCATCATCTCAATTTCTAGAACACATCTATGGATGATCGCATCCGCACAAATATGAAATAAGTATGGCTCATCCCAGAAGAACTTCTTGACATCATGTGTAAACTTGCAATATTGATGGGTGTTCAAATTAGGAGGCACTATATCACTCACCAAGTAGTTAGCATAGTCTGCAAACCAAGGTATAAGATCATGTGAGGCTGCCAAAACTCTTTCATCGGGGAATGAATTATTGATGTCAAGTCCATCATCAAATTTCACCATAGCTTCATCTTCCAATCCAGAAAGATGGTCGGCTACCTGATTTTCTGACCCCTTTCTATCAATCACATCAAAATTGAATTCTTGCAAGAGGAGTACCCATCTGATCAATCTCAATTTTGCATCTTTTTTAGCAATCAGATATTTGAGCATTGTGTGATCTGTGTGCACTATCACCTTAGATCCCAAAAAATATAAACAAAAATTTTCAAAAGAAAAAACCAAGGCCAGCAATTCTTGTTCAGTGACAGTATAAATCTTTTGGGCCACATTAAGTACTTTGCTAGCATAAGACATAGGATGTAGAATCCTACCCCTGTGCTGCCCCAGCACCACACCTAATGTAGCTCCACTTGCGTCACACATTAGTTCAAATGGCTTTGACTAATTCGGAGCCACAATAATGGGTGACAAAGTCAACTTTTTTTTCAATTCTTCGAAGGGTTGCACGCATGCATCATAAAATACAAACTTGGCATCTTTCTCCAACTACTTGCACAAGGGTTGCGAGATCTTGGAAAAATCCTTTATGAAGCATCGGTAGAACTCTGCATGGCCTAGAAAACTCCTGATACCTTTCATAGAGATTGGTGGTGGCAGTTTCTTGATAACCTCTATTTTTACTTTATCCACCTCAATTCCCTTGCCTGAAATTCTGTGACCAAGCACGATACTTTCTTTGACCGTAAAATGACATCTCTCCCAATTTAACACTAAATGACTCTCAACACATCTCTGTAACATATCACACAAATGTAGCAAACATTCTTTAAAAGATTGTCCAACCACACTAAGATCATTGATGAACACCTCTATAGTGATTTCAACCATGTCTGAGAAAATAGACATCAGGCATCTTTGAAATGTGGTTGGAGCATTACACAATCCAAAAGGCATTCCCTTAAATGCAAAGGTACCATATAGGTATGTGAAAGTTGTCTTCTCTAGATCCGTGGGTACAATAACAATTCAATTATACTTAGAATATCCATCAAGGAAATAATACCATCCCTTCTCTGCCAGTCTATCAAGCATTTGATCCATGAAGGGCATAGGTAAATGGTCTTTCTCGGTGTAAGTGTTGAGTTTTCTATAATCCATACATACTCTACATCTAGTGACTGGTCGTATAGGAATCAACTCATTCTTTGCATTACACACCACTATGATACCTTCCTTCTTTGGCACATACTGCATCGGACTAAGTCATTCATTGTCGGTGATTAGTAGATTACTCCTGCGTCCAACCACTTGATGATTTCTTTTCGTACAACCTCTTGCATTGGGGGGTTCAACCATCTCTGATGTTCAATACTATATTTGTAATCCTTGACTAGTTGAATTTTATGAGTATATACCCTAGGGAGTATGCCAATAACGTCTGTAATTGTCTACCCAATGGCCCTTTTGAATTGCTTGAGAATGGAGACGAAGGCCTCTATTTGGACTTTACTTAAATCGGTTGCAATTATGACTGGCAGCGTACTATTTTCTCCCAGGTATGTGATGTGCTATCAAAATACAACACATTTGATACCCAAAACAAGGGATTCTATGAGTTCTTAATGCGACTTTTTATAGTCTTTATGTGTTTTTTGTGCTGTTCTTGAAGAAAAGTTAGGTTGGCATGATTTTGAAGAAAAGTTGTAGATTTTTCTAAACCATAAGATATACGAGCACACCTATGAGTCATAGCCCAAGGTACGAGTCATAGGGTGTGTCATAGCAGGAATCAGAGACCAAAACTCAAAAATCTGCTAAGTGAAGGTCACCCCAAGAAGGCCATCCTATGAGTCGTAAGTCTCGCCATGACTCATATAGGTGGACTCGTAGCAGGAATCAGAGAGCCAAAATGTTAGACCAAAAACTGAAGGCTAAGACTACGAGAAGAACATACGAGTCATAGCTCAAGCAACGACTCATACCTGTGGGTCGTACCAGTTCAATCTAAGATGCCAAGAACCTGATACGAGACCCGGCCATGACTCCTAGGTCACCCTACGAGTCGTACCTGCAAGGTATACCAGCTAGCAACTGTCTTTTCTATGTTATTTTTAGGGTTTACTTGTAAATACTATAAGTATCTTAAGTTAGTCTTTTTAAAAGAGGATTGGAGATTCCAGATTTCTTAGGATAGAACTTGCCTTTGAATATTCTCTCAAGAATATTTTTAGGTTTTAGATTAGTTTATTATTTTCTCTTGGAAAACCCATTTTCGGGATTGCAAATCTTGCTTTATACTCATTGTTGATCGACCAAACCTGACCAAAGGGAGGTTAAGTGGGACAATAGGTAACGGCTATTTGGCATGCCATGGTAGCCGACCAAGCGCCATGGTGAAATTTGACCTTTACCTTCACAAGAGGGATGGAAGAACCTAAGTTACCATCCTATATGCAATTGACTAATCATAATTATGTTATCTAGGGTAATTGAGTCAACGAACCATGGGGAACACAATTCCCAAGTTGTTCCCAAAATTGAGCATTTTTCCCGTAATCTAGTTAGCATTTATTTTATGTTGTTTTTTTGAATCACAACCCCCCTCTTTTTACAAATTGTAGTTATAGATACTAGGAATGATTAATAGTGAAATCCTATAGTCAAGTCTTGTATTCTCTGTGGATTTGACCCTAACCTCGCTTAGGTTAATTACTGGTAGCGACCACTTTCTTATTGGAGCGTGACCATCATCAAGCTCCACTCAATTTGGAGATCCATCGACTACTAAGAAGAATAGCTAATGTGAATGAGGATATCAAGGTTGAGGAGGATATGAATACGAATGAGGATATCAGTAGAGAGGAGAATCCACAACCTAGGGATAACAGGCCACAGCTGAAGGATTTCAATGAAAACGCTTATGGATGGAATCAATATCGATTGAACCCTATGGCTATGGATGTTATTGGTGCCATAGTTCTGCCTCCTTTACCGATAGATACTAAGTTCATAGTATTGAGTAGATTGCTCCAAATGCTCCAAAATCGCGGACTATTTATAGGGCTACCATTAGAGGATTCCCACTGTCATCTCTAAAATATGGTGTTTGTTTGCAAGAGTGTCATGGGGACATAAAATCTTTCTCTTGATGTTGTTGGTTTAAGGTATTTCCACTATTATTGACTGGCAATACACCTATATGGTTGTCTGAGCTTCCTCTGGCACTATTACAAATTAGGCTGAGCTTCAGAGAGTATTCCTTGAAAGATATTTTCCAAGATCTAAAAAGTTGAAGCTCAAAGACCAAATCAACAACTTTGAGCAATTGTCGAGTGACTCTTTTAGCACAACATGGGAGACGTTAACTAAATTCCTGAGGATAGTCCCTGATCACAAGATTGTTGATGATGCTTTGGTTGAGATTTTCTATCGGGCGCTTGACGAGAATAGTCAAGCTTGCGCCAACACAATCATGGGAGGCAAGTTCCTTGACCAACCTTTTGTATTGATAGCCACAAGAATGGAGCAAGTGGTCAAAATAAATAGACTATGGGGGCAACAGGAGCGAATTGTTATGAAAACTTTTTGTATAGTTAATACTAATAATGAGAAAGCAAAGTTAAATGAAGAGATCATAGAGCAACTTGTTCAACTTTGCACAAGTATGGACTTGGTTTTAAAGTAAAATCAGGCAATTGTCAAGGCAGTCACTCACTAACCTCCGAAGGCTCCCACCTATGATGATCCATTCTTTTATGAGGATGCATATTTTGTAAACAACTAAGCGGTGAGTTTCCGGAACAACCCTTAAGGGTCCAATTTGGACTATTGGAGGCAAGGGTCCAAGAATCAAGGTCAGAACTTCAATCGTGATAGGGTGTACAGAGACAACTATTGTGGATACTTTGAGAGAGAGAGTGCCAGAAGCCGAATGGGGAAGAAAAGAGGGCTACAAGAATGGTCCTTATGTTTCACCTCACAATCGTGATGTCAGATCAAGCAACTCCAGGATCGAAGAGATGTTTGAAAAGTTGTTGAAGCGAGCCGACCACCAAGATGAGACTTTAAAGGGAATGAAAGCGGAAATTTCAAGTATTAACCAAAAAATAGAGTCTCACTCAGTGGTGATTAAGCAACTTGAATAGCAATTCGGACAAGTTTCTTCACAGTTGAACCAAAGTCAAAAGGGCACCTTACCAAGCAATATGGTTCAAAATCATAAAAATGAAGGACACTGCATGGTGGTCACGATCCAAAGTGGCAATAGCACTATAAATTCCCCTATGCTAATGGTTGAAAATAGAAACCATAGGAAGAGAGTGAATATGGAAACCAAGGCATGCAACACTAAAAAGCAACCCAAGAAATATAAAACCTTTCCAAGGACCCTCCTCCTTTTCGTCAAAGGCTTGGGAAGAGGAAGGTAAGTCTGAAAAGTTCTGGGCGATGCTTAAGAAATTGTCAGTAGACATCCCCATAATGGAAGCTCTTGAGAGGATATCGGGGCATGCCAAATGGATGAAAGATCTAGTCAAGAAAAAGCAAAAAGTGAGTCAAGACCTCTCTCAAAAATTTCAACATTATAGTGTCATCACTGCAAAGTTTTTGGTGCAAAAGCGGGAAGACCCAGGTGCATTCACCATACCATACACTGTAAGAGAACTTGAATTTGCTAAAGCACTATGTCATTTGGGGGCTAGCATTAACTTGATGCCTCTTGCCATATTCAGAAAGCTCAGTCTAGGGATTCCTATCCCTACAAAGATGCGGTTGTTGATGGCAGACAAAATAGTCAAGAAGCCTATGGGAATATTGTATGATGTGCTAGTTAAGGTAGATAAATTTATATTTCCTATAGATTTTGTTATACTTGACTGTGCGGTTGACTTTACAGTTCCTATCATTTTGGGAAGACCCTTGTTAGCCACAGGTCATGTATTAGGTTATATGGAAAAGAGCATACTTACTTTCAGGCTTGGGGGAGAGGCAGTTATTTTCCAAGTGGATCAACATGACAGAAAGAATTCTAAGTTCCAAGTAATTTTGATGATTTCAGGTTTGGGGAAAAGACAACTGTATTCCAAGTGGGTCAACATTATGGAAAGAATTCTTAGTTCTAGGTTATTTCAATGATCTCAATGGGTGAGGATAGTGAAGTGGAGATCCCAATAGAATTAAGGCTCAGAGTCGATCCTTTGGCTGTTGGGTTGATGAATTTTGATGGTGATAGCATTCTTGAGTATGAGGAAATGGTAAATGCTCTTGGGGTTTCATTTTGGCCGAGGCGACAAGCAAGGTTGGAGCTAGAGTTATGCAACAGGGAAATACCACCTACTAAGCCTTCTGTAGAAGCCCTACTAGAGTTAGAGCTAAAGGCATTACCATTGCATATGGAATATGCATACTTGGGAGAGAATAGTACTTGTCATCATTGCAGCAGATTTGAGTGAGGATCAAATAGAGGCCCTTGTCAAGGTTCTCAAGAAGTTCAAAAGGGCCATTGGATGATAATTGCAGACATCATTTGTATACCCCCTGGGATATGCACTCACAAAATTCAACTAGTCAAAGATTATAAACTAAGTATTGAGCATCAAAGAAGGTTAAACCCCCCCAATGCAGGAGGTAGTAGGGAAAGAAATCATCAAGTGGTTTGATGCAGGAGTAATCTACCTAATTACCGACAGTGAGTGGGTAAGTCTAGTATAGTGTATTCCAAAAAAAAAAGAGGTATCACAGTGGTGCCTAATGCAAAGAATGAGTTGATCCTGATGAGACCATTCACCGGATGGAGAGTCTATATGGATTATAGAAAACTAAATGCTTCTACCAAGAAAGATCATTTTTCTATGCCCTTTATGGATCAGATACTAGATAGATTAGCAGAGAAAGGGTGGTACCATTCCCTTGATGGATATTCTGGGTACAATTAGATTGTTATTACGCTCGAAGACTAGGAGAACACAACGTTCACATGTCCTTATGGTACCTTTTCATTTGAGAGAATGCCTTTTGGAGTATGTAACTTTCCAGCAATATTTCAAAGGTGTATGATGTCTATCTTCTTAGACATGGTTGGGAGCACTATTGAGTTATTCATGGACAATTTTAGCAATATTGGCTAGTCCTTTAAAGAATTCTTGTTTATTTGTGTGATGTGTTGCAGAGGTGCATTAAAAGTCACTTGGTACTGAATTGGGAGAAATGTCATTTTATGGTCAAAGAAGGCATCGTACTTGGTCACAGAATTTCAGGCAAGGGAATCAAGGTATATAAAGCAAAAAATTGAGGTTATAGAAAAATTGCCACCACCAAATTCGATAAAAGGCTTTAGGAGCTTTCTAGGCCATGCTGGATTCTACCATTGATTCATAAAGAAATTTTCCAAGATCTCGCAGCCCTTGTGTAAGTTATTTGAAGTTTGTGTTTGATGATGCCTGCATGCACGCCTTTGAAGAATTAAAAAGAAGACTGAACACGGTACCTATTATTGTAGCTCCAGATTGGTCACAACCATTCGAATTATTATGTGATGTAAGTAGGGTTGCACTAGGTGTAGTGTTGGGACAATGAACGGAGAGAGTTCTGCATCCAATTTATTATTCTAGCAAAGCATTAAATATGGCCTAGAAAAACTATATGGTGACCGAATAAGAATTGCTTGCATTAGTTTTTGCTTTTGAAAAATTCTGGTCATAACTTTTGGGGGCCAAGGTAATTGTGCACACAGACCATACAACGCTCAAATATCTAATAGCCAAGAAGGATGCAAAAACAAGATTGATTAGATGGGTACTTTTCTTGCAAGAATTTAACTTTGATGGGATTGACAGAAAGGGGTCAGAAAATCAAGTAGTTGATCATCTCTCTAGATTAGAAGATGAAGCTATGGTTAAGTTCGATAATGCTCTTGACATAAATAACTCATTCCCTGATGAAAGAGTTTTGGCAGCCTCACATGATCTTATACCTTAGTATGCAGACTATGCTAACTACTTGGTGAGTGAGATAGTGCCATCTGATTTGATCACCCATCAATGTCGCAAGTTTATGCATGATATCAAGAAGTTCTTCTGGGATGGGCCATATTTATTTTGCATTTGCACAGATGGGTTCATCTGTTGATGTATTCCAGAAGTGGAAATGATGAGCATTCTTCAAGCATGCCCTCTTCATTGGTAGGTGGTCATCATAGTGGAGCTCGTACGGCTTACAAAGTGTAGCAATATGTCTACTATTGGCCATCTATGCATCAGGATTCCCATGATTATGTAAAGTCTTGTGATAGATGCCAAAGAGAGAGTAGAGTTCCACCATGGCATGAATTCCCTCCAAATCCTATTTTGGTCATAGAACTATTTGATGTTTGGGGCATTGATTTTATGGAACCTTTTGTTAGCTCTCATGGTAACAAGTACATTCTGGTTTTAGTTGATTATGTCTCTAATTGGGTGGAGGTCATGCCTCTACCAAACAATAAGGCTAACAGTAATACCGGGTTTCTCCGAAGAAGTATTTTCTCAAGGTTTGGTACACCTCGGGCAATTATCAGTGATGGGGGTTCCCTTTTTTGCAACCGATTATTTAGAGCTCTCGTTGAAAGATATGGTGTGTAACACCGAGTGGAAACCCCGTATCACCCCCAAACCAGTGGGCAAGTGAAAGTATCAAATTGAGAAATAAAGCAAATATTATTGAAAATGATGAATGTGAATCGCACAGATTGGTCGAGGAAGTTGGATGATGATTTATGGGCCTACCAGACTGCTTTCAAAACTCCCATTGGAATGTGCCCTTATCAACTAGTGTTTGGAAAGGCCTCTCACCTGCCGATTAAACTTGAGCATAAGACATTATAGGCATTAAAGAAGTTGAATCTAGATTGGCATGAAGCTGCAACTTCTAGGTTGATGCAAGTGAATGAGCTTGATGAATTTAGATTGTGTGCATATGAGAGCTCTGCATTGTACAAACAAACAATGAAATTTAACATGATCGCAGAATTGAAGATTGCTAATTTACCTCGGGAGACATGGTGTTACTCTACAACTCCAGGTTGAGGTGGTTTCTTGGAAAACTCAAATCTAAGTGGATGGAGCCCTTCAGAGTAGTGTGCATTTTTAGTCATGGAGTCATTGAGTTAGAAAGTAAGGACGGAAACACTTTCAAAGTCAATGATCAGAGGGTCAAATGGTACATGGGTGACATGGAAGAGATCAAGATGATAGAAGATTAAGATCTTGAAGATGCATGAACATACAAGCTTTTTGTCGTGCTGTGACAATAAATTAGGCGCTTCCTAGGAGGCAACCAAAGGTATGCCTCATACACCTGTTCTATGTATTTTTACTTTGAGACCAAAGTATCTTATTTTTGTGGGGTGTGGGAAGCTATAGATTAAAGTAAAGTCTGAATAACCTCGAGTCCATAACTTCCCCTATTTTTGATCCCAAGGTTTTTTTGTCGTGCTTCTTTTTCCTTGTGGATGTTTAATTTTCTGTTGAACTGGCATGTTTAAGTAGTGTAGATAATTTGTAAATTCATAGTAGTGTTATCTGTTGGCATATATATAGTCTTTAATTGCATTTTAAAGTTTTTAAAAAATTGAGTACTCTCAAAATTTTTGAGATTGTGGTTATTGATGAATTCATATATTAGTATCTGGCAATGTTTGCTCTGATATTGTGAAGGTAAACTGAGGCTAAAAGCATGACCTGTGAGTCTATACTTGATTGTGGATGCAATGCCATGTGTGTTGTGAGCTTATTTTATTGCATTCATGCGTCTTGTATGGACTCAGAACTTGCCTTGGTACTCTAAGATAATTTTGGTGATGTGATGGATATGGAAAGGATCTTAGTCCTTTATTCTTTAAGTGAACCCACTTTAGCCTAAATGACCTACCAAATGAGTGAATGAATCCCCTGTTCCTAATTTTTGAGCTTCTCGTGTATTCATTCTTTCTGGACACTTTGCTAACTTAACCTTGTTTGATAAAATACCTTGATATTGGCCCTGGTCTATCCTTGAACATGTGAACCTTGATTGAGGCCAAAGGCCTAAGTTGAGGGTGGCTGCAGTTGGTAGCCCTGGTTTGAGGCTTAGATATTGTGTACTTCACATGAGGCTAAAAGCCTACGTTGAGGGTGGCTCTTATTGTGGTAAAGTAATAATAAATAAGGTGGTTAGTTGGGAAATCAAGCAAGAAATGAAAAAGCATGAACCGAGTGAAGAAAAAGAAAACGAAAAGTTCCTTGAGTTGTGAAAAAATAGCAAAAAATGATTTTGAAATTGAGTTATAACTGAAAAAGAGAAACAAAGCACTCAAAAAGTTCAAAAATAAAGAGAATAAGGATGGATTTATTAAAAAACGTAGGGTTAAGAAAGCAAAAAGTGTTGGTAAACATGGTTCAAAGATAGCTTTTAGTCGCTACTTGCCTAAAATGCCATACCAAAGCCCTTGAACCTATGTTACGAGCCCATAAGTCCTAAAGTGATCCACATCCACTTTACCACCAAGCCAAAAGATGAGTATAGAGGCAAGCCTATGGTGTTAGTTATTATATATGAATTTTGATTGTGAGAGTGAGAATGCTTCCTTAGTCCCTACCACCAAGCCAAAAGAAGAGTATAGAGGCAAGCCTATGGTGTTAGTTATTATATATGAATTTTGATTGTGAGAGTGAGAATGCTTCCTTAGTCCCTGAATTCTAAATGCTTTTTGAGTGAGTATGAGGGACTTCTTTTCAGTAAGGGCATTTGCACTACCTGAGATATGACTACTCTAGCAATTATGGACGGTTGATGCTCCTTAGCTTGTCATAGTTGGATTTTCAGGTATCTGATTATGTTCTATCTTTGCCTAATAACCTTGCAAACCTGTTTTGAAAATGGTAGTTGGGTACCTGAATCACAAGAGTTGTTGTATATACCATTAGTATAGCTGCTATGTATTTCACTTTGTCTGCATAGATTGAGTCGTTGCTTGAGGACAAGCAATAATTCTAAGTTGAGGGTGCTGATGTGCTATCAAAATACAGCACATTTGATGCCTAAAACAAGGGATTTTGTGAGTTCTTAATGCGACTTTTTATTATTTTATGTGTTTTTTATGTTGTTCTTGCAGAAAAGTTAGGTTGACATGATTTTCAAGAAAAGTTGCAGATTCTGCTGAAACATAAGACATATAAGCACACCTACGAGTCATTACCCAAGCTACGAGCCATAGGTTGTTTCATAGCAGGAATCAAAGACCAAAATTCAAAAATCTTCTGCATAGAGGTCACCCCTACGAGGCTAACCTATGAGTCATAAATCTCACCATGACTCGTATAGGTGGACTCATAGCAGGAATCAGAGAGCCAAAATATTGGACTAAACTGAAGGCCAAGACTACGAGAAGAACAAATGAGTCGTAGCTCAAGCAACGACTCGTACCTATAGGTCAAACCAGTTTAGTCCAAGATGCCAAGAACCTAATACGAGACCCTAACTATGACTCGTGGGTCACCCTACGAGTCATACCTGCAAGATGTACCAGTTGGCAGCTATCTTTTCTGTGTTATTTTTAGGGTTTACTTGTAAACACTATAAATATCTTAAGTTAGTCTTTTTTAAAGGAGGATTGAAGATTCCAGATTTCTTAGGATAGAATTTGCCTTTGAATATTCTCTCAAGAATAATTTAGGGTTTTAGATTAGTTTATTATTTTCTCTTGGAAAATGCATTTCGAGGATTGCAAATCTTTCTTTGTACTCATTGTTGATCAATCAAGCTTTTATGTTTGGAACTTATGGTGCCTACACTCTTTAAGGTTTTTGGTAAAACTTTCATTTATGTCTTGACATATGCATTTTTTACTTATTTTTCCTTAGCCATGAGTAGCTAAGGACTCACAACTTGGGGTTATAAAAATCATGAGTAGTTGACTTCAAAATAACCTAGGTTTCTTGCATTTATACGATTGGGGTTTGTAAGTATTATCTATTTCCCTTCATTATGATTGTAGTTTGGTGGTGGCCAACACCAAACCCTGCCTACTATTACTAGCCCAACCAAGGTAGTGACGAATAGGAAAAGGGAAGTAGATGACAGGATTCGATTGATGTATTGTCTAATCAACCAAACCTGACCAAAGGGAGGTTGACTGGGATAATCCGTAATAGTTAGTTGGCACACCATGCTGGCTGATCAAGTGCCATGGTGAAATTCCGCCTTTGCCTTCACAAGAGGGCTGGAAGAACCAAAGTTACCATCCTGCATATGAATTTCCAATTATAGTTATGTTGCCTTGGGAAATTGAGTCAACGAACCATGGTGAACACAATTCCTAAGTTGTCCCCAAAATTAAGTGTTTCCTTGTATCTTAGTTTAGTGTTTTTTTTTACTTGTTTTTGAATTCACAAAAAAAACCATTTAGAGATTTTAGTTATTTATGCTTGAAATGATTAGTAGTGGATTCTTGTAGTTTGGCCCCGTATTCGTTATGGATTTGACCCTAACCTTTGGTTAGGCTAATTTTTGACAGTGACTACTTTCTTATTGGAGCGTGAACATCAGAACATCAATATGTATAACTCAAATGTGAAGGTAGTGCTTTTAACTCTAACTTAGGTAGGACTTCTACAAAAGGCTTGTAGGTGGCGTTTCCCTATTTTGCAAATCCAACTCCAACCTGGCCTGTCGCCTAAGCCCAAATGACATTCTAAGAGTATTTACCATTTCCTTATGATTAGGAATTCTTTCACCATCAAAATTCATCAACACAACTTCTAAAGGTTCAACTCCCAGCCTCAACTCAACTGGATCTCCACTTCATCATCCTCGCTCATTTCAATCATTGAGACAACCTGCAATTCACAACACTTTCTATCTTGTTGGTATACTTGAAACACAACTGCCTCTTCACCAAACCTGAAAGTAAGCAGACTCTTTTCCATATTAACCAATGCTTGACCTGTGGCTAAGAAAGGTCTTCCCAAGATGATAGGAACTGAAAAATCAACTTCACAATCAAGTATAACAAAATCTGTGAGATATATAAATTTATCTACCTTGATCAGCACATCATAAAGTATCCCCATAGGCTTTTTGATTGTTCTATCTACCATTAGCAACTGCATATTTGTAGGGACAAGAGTGCCCAAGCTAAGCTTTCTAAATATGGTAAGAGGCATCAGGTTAATGCTGGCTCCCAAATCACATAGTTCTTTGGAAAATGCATGTTCCCCAACATTGCATGGTATGGTGAACGCACCCGAATCTTCCCGCTTCTACATTAATGACTTTGTGGTGATGGCACTACAACATTGAAAATTTTGGGAGAGGTCTTGGCTAGCTTTTTGCTTCTTCTTGACTAGATCTTTCATCCATTTAGTGTACCCCGGCATCCTCTTAAGAGCTTCAGCTAAGAAGATGTCCATTGACAACTTCTTAAGCATCTCCAAAAATTGTTCAAACTTACCTTCCTCTTTTCTCTTCCGAAGCCTTTAGGGAAAAGGCGGAGGGGGCCTTGGAAAGGTTTTATATTTCTTTGGTTGCTCTTTTGTGTTGGGTGCTTCAGTCTCTTCATTTACCCTCTTCTTGCGGCTTCAATCCATAACCCTTGGCATAGAGGGATCAATAGTGCTTTTAACACTCTGAGTCATAACAGCCATGCAATGCCCTTAGTTTTTAGGATTTTGAAACGTGTTTCTTGGTAAGGTACCTTTTTTGGCATTTATTCAATTGCGAAGAAACTTGCCCAATTGTTTCTCCAACTACTTTATTGCTATGTAGTGAGACTTTATTTTCTAGTTAATGCTTAAAATCCATTTTTATCCCTTTTAATGTCTCATCTTGATGATCAGCTCTTTTCCATAACTTTTCAAACATCTCTTCAAGCCTTGAAGTGATTGTCATAGCATCATGGTTGTGGGGCGTCACATAAGGACCATTTCTATAGCCATCTCCTCTACCCATTCGGCATTCGGCACTCTCTCCCTTTAATAGTAGCTATCTTGGTTATCTCTACAAGCACTATCATGGTTGTAGTTCCGACCTTGATTCTCGGAATCTTGCCTCCAATAGTCCAAATTGGACCCTTAGGGGTTATTCCAAAAACCTGCCACTTGGTTACTCATAAAACAAGCATCTTCATCAAAGAATGGATCTTCATATATGGGAGCCTTAGGAGGTTGGTGAGTGACCATTTGGACACTTGCTTGGTTTTACTTTAAGACAAAGTCCATACCTGTGCGAAGTTGAGCAAGTTGCTCCATGATCTATTCATTGACCTTTGCGTGCTCATTATTGGTGTTGACCGCATAAGAAGTCTTTATCTTACCTCTCTCATTTACCCCATGCTCTATTGGTTTTAACCACTTGCTCCATCCTCGTGGCTATCAATGCAAAAGGTTGGTCAAGAGACATGCCTCCCATGATTGTGTTGGCATAAGCTTGACTATTCTCGTGAAGTGCCTGATAGAAAATCTCAACTAAGGCATCTCAACAATCTTGTGATCAGGGACCATCCTCAAGCATTTGGTAAATCTCTCCCATGTGGTACTAATAGAGTCCCCCAGCAATTGCTCAAAATTGTTTATTTGATCATTGAGAGTTAGCTTCTTTGATCTTAGGAAATATCTTTCTAGAAACACTCTTTGAAGCTCTGCCCAACTTGTTATTGTACCCGGAGGAAGCTCAGACAACCACACAGCTACATTCCCAGTTAGTGATAATGGAAACACCCACAAACCAATGGCATCAAGAGAAAGATTTTGGTGTCCCCATGACACTCTTGCCTACAAAAACTACATTATGGAGTTGATGGTGGGGATCCTCTAAAGGTAGCCCTATGAACAATCCATGATTTTGGAGCATTTGAAGTAACCTACTTGACACAAAGAACTTAGCGTCTGCTAGTAATAGAGGCAACACTATAGCGCCAGTAACATCCATGGCCATAGGATTTAAACGATATTGGTTCCAACCATAAGCATTTTCGTTGAAGTCCTTAAGTTGTGGCCTATCATCTCTCGAGGGTAGATTTTCTTCTTTTCCCAGATTATCATTCACATTCATTTCTTCCTCAACTACGATATCCTCATTCACCTAAGCCATTTTTCTAGAAAGTCGATAGATCTCCAAATTGATCAAAGCTAAGGGATTGCCTTGGCTCCTTGTGTTAGACATACAACCTAGTACACCCAGCACATAAAATCAAATAACAAAAACAAAAATAAAAGTAACATACAAGAGAGTCTAGAAACCAACACTTGAATACTATACTATTATGCGAGGAAACACTCAATTTTAGGGAGAACTTGGGAATTGTGTTCCCCATGGTTTGTCGACTCGATTACTCTAGATAATATAACTACAATGGGAAATTTGCATGCAGGATAGTAACTTAAGTTCTTCCAGCCCTCTTTGAAGGTGAAGGTCGAATTTCACTATGATGCTTGGTCGGCAACCATGGTATGCCAACTAACTGTTACCTATTATCCCAGTGAACCTCCCATTGGTCAGGTTTAGTTTATTAGATGAGAACAGATAAAACGAATCCTGTCATCTACTCCCCTTTTCCTATATATCACTATCTTGGTCGGGATCGTGTTGGCCACCACCAAACAACAATCATAATGAAGGAAAATAGACAATACATGCAAAACTCCAATCATAGAAATGCAATAAATCTAGGTCACCTCAGATCAACTACCCATGCTTCCCATAACCCCAAGTTGTGGGTGCTTAGATACTCATGGCTAAGGCAAAACCAACAAGGATGCAAATATAAGACATAGGTCAGAATTTTACCCAAAGCAATAAAGAGTGATACACCACACGTTCCAAACCACAAGCTTGATAGATTGAGAATGAATACTAAGTAGGATTTGCACTCCCCAAAATTGGGTTTTCCAAGAGAAAATGAAAATCTATGTGAAAACCGTAAAATATTTTAGAGATAATATTCAAAGGCAATTTTCAATGTTCTAAATTTGGAATCCTCTACAATAAACCCTAACATAAAGTGTATATAGTAGTTACAAATTTAATCCTAAAAATTACACAGAAAAGATAGCTGGTCGCAGGTATGTCTCACAGGTGCGGCTCGTAGGGTGACCTATGAGTCATAATCGAGGTCTAGTATTAGGGACTTAGCATTTAGGACTTGACTGTTATGACCAACTGGTACTAGTCGTTGCTTGAGCTATGACTCGTACTCTCTTCTCATAGTATAGGCCTTTAGTTTTCGATCTAAAGTCTTGGCTCTCTGTTCTTTGCTATGACTCCACCTATATGATTCATGGTGAGACCTATGACTTATAGGATGGCCTCGTAGGGTTGACCTCCACTTAGCAGATTTTCTAATTTTTTCTCTCTGTTTCCTACTATGAGATCACCATAGGACTTATAGAGGGCTATGACTCGTAGGTGAACTCATATGTCCTGTACTTTAGGAAAAATCTGCAATTTTCCTCCAAAATCATGTCAAGCTACCTTTTTGCAATAACAACATAAATACACATAAAAACCATAAAAAGTCGCATTAAGAACTCATAAACTTCCTTGTTTTAGGCATCAAATGTGTTGTATTTTGACAGCACATCATCTACCAGCTCAAAGGAGTAGCTAGACTCTGGTTTGATCAGTGGAAAGGAGGTAGGGTTAAAGGGGCGATAGCTTTAAGTTTGGCAGTGTTTGAGGAGGTCTTTCTAGGACAGTACTTTCCTAGAGAGATGAGGTAGGCTAAGGTGAGGGAATTTTTGAATATGGAGCAGGAGAATATGAGTGTCAGGAAGTACATCCTAAAGTTTACACAGCTGTCTTCTTATGCTCTAACTATGCTGGCAGACATGCGTACTAGGATGGGAGCAAGCGGATCATTTATGATGAAGAGAATGATCTTCAAGAGAATGATTCAGGGTTCTTGCAGAGTGGAACCATATAGTACCAGACACGAGATAGATCTTCCAAAGAACAAGGCCTTTCCAAGTGTGATTTCTAGTTTTGTATGGTCGTGCCCTATTCATGTCAAGACTCTCGTTCTCTAAGAGAGAGGGAAGGAATGTTATATTGATTGGGGATATGGACATAGCTCATCTGATGACTTATGTGTAGAGGTAGAAGAGGAGAAAATGCAGGATAGGGAAGAGTTCAAGAGCAAGAAGGCCAAGATATCAGTCCAGAAGACAGGTAAGAGCGGGGCTGGAGGTGGAAATCACTCATCATTTCCGCCTAAGATATTTGGACCAGCACTTTCATCTGTTAGTGCACCTGTACTGAGGGTCAAGAATGAGCAGGGATCGTAAAATCATAGGTTCCTAGGCAGCTAGTCATAGGGTAGCATAGCTCAAGGATCGAATCATTATCCGGTTTATGGTAAGTATGGCAAATCTCATCAAGGAGAGTGCCTTATGGGCATAAATGGTTGTTTCAAAGTTAGTCAGGTGGGACATTTCTTGAAGTATTGCCTTATGGGGAGGTAGAGCATGAGAGATAACAGATCACAATTAGTTTTTTTAGCACTGTAGGGTAAGTCAATTAAGAGGGGCACTACATTAGGAGCCAACAGGGACACAAATCGCTTATATGCCATGGCCACCAGACAAGAGAAGGAGAACTCACCAGATCAGATGTGGTTACTGGTATGCTCAAAATCTTTACTTATGATGTCTATGCATTGTTAGACCCAGGTACCACATTTCATTTGTGACTCCCTATATAGCTACAAAGTTTGGGGTCACTCCAGAATGTCTTCTTGAGCCTTTCAGTGTTTCCACTCCTACTGGAGAGTTCATTTTAGTCCAAAGAATTTATAGGGGCTGCCCAATATTAGTTTATCATAAGAAAATCGTAGCTAATTTGGTTGAGCTAGACATGGTAGATTTTGATGTCATCCTAGGCATGGATTGGCTACATGTTGGTTATGCTTCCATAGATTGTAGAACCAGAGTAGTAAAATTTCAGTTTCCTGATGAACCAGTCCTGGAATGGAGAGGTAGCTCAGTTTTCCCTAAGGGTCAATTTGTCTCATATCTCAAAGACAAAAGGTTAATTTCTAAAGGGTGCATAGACCACCTAATCAGAGTTCAGGATTCTTGTGCCAAGGCACCATCTCTTAAGTCTGTCCTAGTTGTGAATGAGTTTCTAGAAGTTTTTCCTAAGGATCTTTGTGGAGACCCTCTCGACAAAGGAGATAGACTTTGGGATAGATACTCTCCCAGATACTCAGCCCATATCCATTCCTCCATATCGTATGGCTCCTTCGGAGCTAAAAGAGTTAAAGTTGCAGCTAAAAGATCTTCTAGATAAGGGTTTCATTAGACAAAGTGTCTTACCTTAGGGTGTTCTAGTTCTTTTCGTGCGTAAAAAAGAAAGTTCTCTTAGAATGTGCATAGATTATCGCCAGTTGAATAAGGTCACTATCAAGAATAAGTATCCCCTTCCTAGAGTTGATGACCTATTCGACCAACTCCAGGGTGCCACTTGTTTCTCCAAAATAGACCTCAGGTCTGGGTACCATCAACTTAAAGTTATTGAAAGAGACATCCCTAAGATAGTTTTTAGAACCTGCTATGGTCATTATGAGTTTTTGGTCATGTCATTTGGACTGACAAATGCACCAGCAGCATTCATGGATCTTATAAACAGGGTGTTGAGGTTGTACCTAGATATGTTTTTCATTGTGTTCATAGATGACATCTTGATCTATTCTCATAATAAAGAGGAGCATGCTGACCATCTCAGAATTTTAGACCCTCAAGGATCAGCAGCTTTATGCAAAATTTTTCAAATGTGAGTTTTGGTTGGCATCTGTGGCATTTTTGGGCCATATTGTGTTTGGTGAAGGTATTAAAGTTGATTCCCAAAAGATCAAGGAAGTAAATAATTGGCCAAGACCCACAACTCCAATATATATAAGGAGTTTCTTGGGCTTTTCGGGGTACTACAGACCGTTCATAGAGAGATTTTCTTCTATCTCAGCTCCTTTGACTAAACTCACCTAGAAGAAGTTTAAGTTCGAATGGTCAGATTCTTGTGAGAAGAGTTTCCAAGAGTTGAAAACCAGGCTGACCAAAACCCTGGTCTTATCCCGACCCGAAGGAGTTGATGACTTTATGGTATAGTGTGATGCTTCCAGAGTTGGGTTGGGATACCAGCCCCAGTCTTATCCCTACCCAAAGGATTTGATGACTTTGTGGTATATTGTGATGCTTCCAGAGTTGGGTTGGGATGCGTATTGATGCAGAGAGGAAAGGTGATAGCATATGCCTCCAGATAGCTTAAGACTCATGAGAAGAACTACCCAACTCATGATCTTGAGCTTGCTACTATAGTGTTTGCTCTAAAAATCTGGAGATACTATCTTTATGGTGGGCATGTAGATGTATTTATGGACCACAAGAGCTTGTAGTATGTATTCAGCAAGAAGGAGTTGAATCTGAGGTAGATGGGATGGTTGGACTTGTTGAAAGACTATGATATGAGCATCTTCTATCACCTAGGTAAAGCTACTGTAGTTGTTGATGCTTTGAATAGGTTGACAATGGCGAGCACTGCTCACATTGAGGACGAAAAGAAAGAATTGGCTAAAGAAGGGCATAGACTAGCTCGTTTGGGGGTGCAAATTGAAGATTCCGGCGAAGGTGGTGCTATTATCATAAATGGGCCAGAATCATCATTGGTGGTGGAGGTGAAAGAAAATCAAGACAGGGATCTAAAGTTACCCTACGTAAGTTTATTATATTTTAACTACAAATCTTGACCCAAGTTTCATGCTTTTGAGTTGACATTTATTATTTACCCTAACTAGTTAAGTGCTTCAAACTTCCTGTTCATGAAGATTTTCCTAGTAAAAATCATGTTCATTACTGATATGGTATCCTAGCTGAGGCTTATAACGCTAGATACTCTATTCACCTTGCTATAACAATGATGTATAGAGATTTACGAGAAGTCTATCGGTGGGATGGCATGAAGAGAGACATTGCCGAGTTCGTGTCTAGATGTTCGAATTGACAGCAGGTTAAGGTAGAGCGCCAAAGGCCTTGTGGTGTGGTCCAGAACAATGAAATTCCAAAATAAAAGTGGGAAATGATTAACATGGACTTCGTAATAGGCTTACCTCAATCCCGTAGACAACATGATTTGATATGGGTTATAGTAGATAGAATGACCAAGTCAGCTCACTTTTTACCTATCAAGGCGACTGATACAGCTGAGGACTATGCCAGAATTTATCTTAAAGATATTATTAGGCTGCATGGGGTCCCTATATCCATCATTTCAGACAGAGGCATGAGCTCAGTTCATAGTTGAGAGCTATGCCAGACTTTATCTTAAAGAGATTGTTAGGTTGCACGGAGTCTCTATATCCATCATTTCAGACAGAGGAGATCAGTTCACAACACAGTTTTGGAAGTCCTTTCAGAAAGGGCTTGGTACAAAGGTGAATCTTAGTACAGCTTTCCATCCGTAGATAGACGAGCAAGCGAAGCAAACCATACAGACCCTTGAGGATATGTTGAGGGCATATGTAATAGACTTTAAAGGTAACAGGAATGACCTTGATTGAGTTTTCTTATAATAACAATTTTTAGGCTAGCATACAAATGGCACTGTATGAGGCCTTTTATGGGAAAAGGTGTAGATCACCTATTGGGTAGTTTAAAGTTGGTGAGGTAGGATTGATAGGACTTGACCTAGTCCACCAGGATATGGAGAAGGTGAAGGTTATCCAAGAAAGGCTAAAGATAGCCTAGAGTCAATAAAAGTCTTACACTGAGGTTAGGAGGAGAGATTTGGAATTTGAGGTAGGTGATTGGGTGTACCTAAAGGTATCACCAATGAAAGGGGCTATGAGATTCAGGAAAAAGGGGAAGCTTAGTCCACAATATATTGGTCCTTACCAGATTTTGAGAAGAGTTAGTAGTGTTGCTTACGAGTTGGAGTTACCAGCAGAGTTAAGTATTATACATCCGGTATTTCATATCTCCATGCTTAAGAAATACTTGGGAGATCCCTCTCTAGCTGTCCCCATTGAAAGTGTTAGGATTAAAAAAATTGTCTTATAAAGAAGTTTGGTGCAAATACTAGACCGACAAGTTCGTAAATTGAGGACCAAGGAGATTGCTTCGGTAAAAGTATTGTGGAGAAACCAATTCATGAAAGAAGCCACATTGAAAGCAGGGGACAATATGAAGGTCAAGTACCTGCACTTATTTGTTGTCCTAAATGAAAACCTTGAAGGTAAATTTTCATGATTGATCTCGAAGAATTATGTTTGTTTAAGTTTAGTAATTTTGTTATCTTGAGCTAAAAATTTTCACATAGTTATCGTTCGAGGACGATTGATCCCAAGGAGAGATATTGTCACTCCCAGTAAAATTATAAAAATACCCCTAGAAAGAAACCATACGTGTAACGTATCTTCCCATGCTTCGTTCACAAATTCGAGACTAGATTTGTAATAAGTGCAAAACATTGAGTAGAAAAATGATCTCGACTCAATTTTAGAGCAACTGAGTCAAAATAAAATTTTTACTAATTAATTTTTAGGCAGTGAAGGTCCGCGTCCAGGGTGCGACGAGCCTGGGATGCAGAGCTACACTTAGTATTATCTTTAAGTTTTCGATAGGAAGCTAAAATTCACGAAAAAAGGCAAAATGCACAAGTCCGCCCCACTAGCGGGACGCAGACATGTTGTATCAGGCATAAAAGACTTTCTTTTGCTTAAGGAGGGGTAGTTTTGAGTTTTTCCATCCTCTTTAAACCTTAATTAGTCGATTTTCACCTGATTAATTCATTAAAACACATTACTTCTTCATAAACATCAAAGTAATTTCAAGAAATCCAAGCGTAGAATCAAGAACCCAGCTAAAGCCTCAAGAATCTCTTTGATTTTTTTCCAAAAATTTGAATTCTTAGGTATGTAAGGCTATCCAAAAGTTACCCTACGTAAGTTTATTATATTTTAACTACAAATCTTGACCCAAGTTTCATGCTTTTGAGTTGACGTTTATTATTTACCCTAACTAGTTAGGTGCTTCAAACTTTCTGTTCATGAAGATTTTCCTAGTAAAAACAAATCATGTTCATTATTGATAAACCTAACTAGTTAAGTGCTTCAAACTTCCTGTTCATGAAGATTTTCCTAGTAAAAATCATGTTCATTACTGATATGGTTACTAAGTCAATTTACTGAAACAAGAACTATGATTATGAGACATTCCTGAAAACTTTGTCCGTATTTACTGGAAAAGGTAAATGTTCACAGTTGAAATTTCCAAACTTTTTTTATTTTGAGAGAAGGGTAGTGATACTACTTTCAGTAAGGCAAACAGTAAAGTTTCAGAAAAAGCTAAGTTGGGCTAAGTTCCCAAAAGGCCAAGATTTATGTTCACAAGTCTTATTCTTAAGTTATGAGCTATATACAAGTTTTTTTTGGAGCAGTATTGACCACCAATATGAGTGAGAGTAGAATTAATAACTTGAACTCATAAACTACGTAGCCAGAGTAGGACATGATTGTACTAAGGTACAACTCCTCACTTGCCACTAAGATGGCCCACTTTTGGGATGGGTCCATTCCCCTAGATTTTGTCCCCTACCCCGGCAAAGTATGGGACAGCTCTGGTAGTGCGGGCAAGATGTTGTATCACCAAGAAACTTATAGTGGTGGTTGTCAGTTAGAGAAACTCCCCAAGTTAAAAGCAAGTTAAGTTTTATATATAGATTTTTAGCATGTTTATTTTCAGCATACAGAGTACTTACTACTTATGTTATTTTATTCTGAGATATGATTTATGTACTTTGAGAAATATTGCATTACTTTGAGTTTTTGTTTTGGCCATTCTACGTACCGTACATTCCATGTACTAACGTCCTTAGGACTAGTATTTTTTTATAATGCAGATGTATGTGACAGAGTCCATTAGTAAATGCTTCGTTGAGAACCAAACCCCCCACTCAATTATCGGTGAGGCCTCTTCTCAGCTAGAGGCTTAGAGTTATTATTTATGTTTTCATTTCTAGTATTTTGCTTTTCAGTTGTGGCTATCGTGGGCCTCTCCTGGTAATAGTTTCAGACTATTCTATTAGAGGTTGCATAGACTATGAGTCAAGTACTTCAGTTCTTATTTGATTAACTTATTATTGATTTGTTTCTCCTTTCAATTTACTCAGATAATTTGATAATCTTAGCATATTAATTTAAAGCCTTTCCATGATTTTTTAAGTCTTCCACTGAGTAAGTAGCCAGGCCAAGTGGTTCACTTGGGACAAGAAATAGTTCTGGGTACCGACCACATCTAGGGTGTGAACTCGGGGCATGACATCACGAAACCCATCAATACGACTCATAGAATACTCTACGACTCGTATGCATGACTCATTGAGTTGATCTTCAGAATTCATCCTTTACTGGAATTTGTCACGAAATTATATCTACAATCCGTAGAGAGTCTTGTAAATCACCAAAAATCAGCAATTTTTAACAATTTTACCCTAGATCATAGACAACCTGTCTTCCTGCATATCTAAAACACAATAACATATAAAACCCAGAAATATCGCATTGAGAACATACAAAATCCTAAGGTTTAAGCATTAAAGGTGTTGTATTTTCATAGCACACAAGGTTTTGTAGCCCTTCTGAGGCACCTATTTTAGTATTGTAATATCTAGATTTCTTTCTATTGATGGAGACTATCTGTTATCTGTCCCATCGACTTATAATGTAGTTGGTATGCATATGGAGAAAGTAATGAATTAGTTATTTTAACTATTTTTTCTGTTGCTTCATTGATCAAAGGCCCATAGCCCCTTTCCCTTATGATTTTTTCATATTATGTTTTTGTTTATTACCTATGAATGCTTGAGATGCTTAAATGGCTTGCATGAGGTGCCTCCGAGTATCTCATTCACCCTATGATGACTAGGTCCCTAGGTCGGTTCATTACAATTTATCACTATATTGATATAATATATAGCGAGCACCAATGTATATCATTATGTACACTATTTTATATACATATCAATTAATAGTAAAGTTTTGTTTCTCATCTAATGGTTTATAATTGGTCTCTCGTATATACGAATTAATGAAATTTGAATAAAACTGGTGCTTATTATATATACTTGTCACTGGAGCCCATGTCAACACGGGCCAAACAGAAGTTATTTTTTCATCTCGATTTTGATATTGATAGATTTTTTATACATATATTTTAAATTTTTTTGTTTGTTAGTTATTGTGACCTATAACACATTTTATTTTATTTTTAAATAATATATGTTACTTATTTTGTTTCAATTTATGTTGTACATATAAAATTTTGAGAGTCAATCAAAATTTTATTTTTCTTTTAAATATTTTAAATCATTAATAGTTGAAGTGGCTGAGAAAATAGTTTATTAGGGGTAATATTGTAAAATCAAGCACCTAAAACGGACACATCAATCGGCAGCTAGCTTTAAGGAAAAAGGATTTATTAGGTGTAATATTGTAAATTTGTAAGAAAAGCAACTAAAGAATTCATTAGTAGAAATGACACAGTAAAATCAAGCTGCTAAAGTAGATACGCCAATTAGCAGCTATCTGGTTAAGTAAGCAAGCGGAACATGCATGTCAAACGTGAGCCACTTGCTTTTAAATGCTTTTATAGAGTAATAATTAGGAAGATGAACTTTTTGTTTATTTATATTATATTGTTTTAAAAGCATTTCCTTTTTTACACAAATATAATCATTGAAAGAAATTTAAAATAGTTATTTTATTTGATTTGTGTAGATTAAAAAGAAAGTTTTAATTTATCATTTGTGTTTGTTTTTGTTATGACCCTCATTTTGATACGTGAGCTAACTGTGTGATTTCAAGTATTCAAAGTGTTATGCAAGTGTGCTATTGTCAAGATTCCTAATACATTACCAA